>PVLD010003482.1:15956-71721 GCA_004027595.1 Dinomys branickii | reverse complement strand
TTTTTAGTTTTTGAGATAGTCTTGTTGTCTATGATGAGCTTGAACTTGGGAGAGTCCTGCCTCAGTATCCCAGGGTCCTGGAGTTACAGGTGTGTGCCACTGTGCCTGGCTACTTTTAAATGATTAAGGTATGTTTGTTCTCATAGTGGGCAGTGTATCCCATATAATAGAATATTATGGTATGGTAACAGTTAGAGTGAAAGTCTCGCCAAGTGTGGTGACCTATAACCTCAGCACTTGGGAGGAAGATTCAGGAGTGTGGTTGTGAGTTCAAGGCCAACCTGGACTACATACTAAGACTGTCCCAAAAAACAAAAGTGGCAATTTTAGCCAGGCATGATGATAACATGCCTGTAATCCCAGTAGTGTGGGAGGCTAAGGCAAGAAGATTGCAAATTCACGCCCACTCTGAACAATCCATTCAAGCACTTAGTGAGAACCTGCCTCAATTTTTTAGTTGTTCATTTTTTATTTGTTTGTCTGTAGTTCAGGCTGGCCTTGAACTCACTATGTAGTCCAAACTGGCCTTGAACTCTGCGATTCTCCTATATTTAGTATGAAGTCTCTGGGTTCAATCCTCAGTGTGCCCTCCCCCATCCCGGCCAAAAAAGGAGCAAATCTTCATGGAGCAATGGCAGAGATACATTGTAACTCATAAGAAGGCAAGTTGAAGAAGTACTATGTCTATTTTTGCATGTATGTATCAGTGGAAACTGAAGAACAAAATCCTGTTTTCATGAGTTGTAGGCCAGGGAACTTTGCCTAAATTAAAACAAAAAATAATAATAATAATAATTTTTAAACTATACTTTTGATTTCTTGTATTGGGAGTGGGGTGTGGCTACCTATAACTTCAAATCCTGTAGGTAATTCTGATTGTCATCCAGGTAGAAGTGTATGTTCTCAACTCGAAGTTTCTATTTTGGGGAGGGGGAGAAATGATTAAAGCATGTTACATATATGTGTAAGGCCTAAACCTAAGACCTTCACAGTGAGTTGCTACCACAACCCTTTTTTAAATGTGTGCATGCGCACGTGTGTGTGTGCGCCCCACGTGCCCCCCTTTGAGACAGAGTCTGGCTATGCAGTTCAGGCTGGCCTTGAGCTCACTTTGTAGCCCAGGCCAGCTCCCTTTTTTAAATCTTGAGACAGGCCGGGTGTGGTGGCAGCACACCTGTAATCCCAGCACTCCAGAGGCTGAGGCAGGAGGATCATTGCAAGTTCAAGGCCAGCCCGAACTGCAGAGTGAGACCCTGTCTCAAAAAAAGACCAAAAAAATCTTTCCTATCTTGAGACAGTTTGTTAGTAGCTTGCTAAATTACCCAGGCTGGCTTCCAGCTTGCCATCCTCCTGCCTCAGCCTCCCAGAGTGCTGGCACCACAGTATGCATCTGGTGTTGAACTCCTTGGCTCAAGATAGCTCTTTGCCTCAGTTTCCCATATGCTGGGACTCCCAAGTCACACTCCCCTGCACTGGCTAAGAGTGACCTTTTAGATGCTTCAGCCCAGCCTTCAGCTGAAAGCCCTGTTTTGGAGGTCTGCTGTGTGGCTTGGCATGTAGAACTTGATTTTCCAGGCTGGCAAGGAATTGGTCTCGTGAATGTTTCTGAGAGTTCTGTGGTGGCATCTGGGCACTGTACCCACACTAGCTTCTCTCTTCCTTCTCATGCCCTTCACAGTACAAATAGAAACTCTTCAGAAACAAAACAAAGTGGTCCACGACATCTTCTGACTTGATGTCTTCTGCCCTTGAGGCAGTGTTGCATTAGGCAGGGTGACACATGCTTGTGAGTCTGGCACTGAGGCAGGAGAGTTCAAGATGACCCTGTCTAGAGGAGAGTAGGTTTCTTTTTTTTTTCTTTTTTCTTTTTTTTCCTGTGGCAACGGGAATTGAACTCAGGACCTTGTGCTTGGCAGGCAGGCACTTATATCACTGAGCTTTATCCCCAGTACATGAAAATCATAGGTGCCCTTTCTTTTCTTAAAAGAGCTATGAGTTAATGATTCTGGCTTCTGGGCCTTAAGCATGCACTATACATGGAACCACAGCCCAGTCCCCGTTTTTCATACAAGAGACCACATTCCTTGTGTGCTCTGTAGCCTGAGTAGCCTTGAACTTGCCATCCAGCTCCTGCCTCAGACCCTTGAGTAGCTGGGACTACAAGCTTTCACCACCGTGCCTAGCTTACTTGCTAGGTTTTTAACTTCAAAACTTCTGCATCATTTAATGCTTGCAATTAAAGATTCAAAACCCAAGGCTAAGGTGTTAAAAAAAAAAAGGGAAGCTTTGTTACTGTGTCATAAAATTAATAAGGAATACAAACGAATGAAAATCATTGGGCTTTTAACATATTCATACCTGCCAAGGTGTTTTCTGAAAGAAAACCACTACTAGTCTCTTCCTTATTTACTGTGACAAATTATTGAGAGGTCCCATGTCCAGACACCTCTGTGAGCTTTTTCTGCCACAGGCCAAAGGGCTCTCCCTCCTGGGCTTCTGAGTATGGCACAGCAGGACTGCTCGCCTTGCCTTGCTGGTTGTCCTCATTGAAGTACTAGGCTGTCATTTGTGTGACCCTAAGTGACTTACTTAATAATCAAAACCTGTTCAATTTTGAGGCAGAAACATGAACAGCTTATGCTGAAGAGTGGTAATTTTAAGGATCAAAAGAAATAAACTGATAGTATTTGGTAAACTAAACTAAAAAGTACGGGGCCAGGGATTTATCTCAGTGGCACAGCACCTACCTGGTAAGCCCGAGGTGCTGGATTCAATTTCCAATATTCTACACCTTTTTTCTTTTTTCTTTTTTCTTTTTTTTTTTTTTTTTTTGAAACAGGGTCTTGCTATGCAGTTCAGGCTGGCCTTGAGCTCACTTGTAGCCCAGGCTGGTCTCAAACTCACAACGATCCTCCTGCCTCAGCCCCAGTGCTGGGATTATAGGCATGTGCCACCACACCTGACTCTACAACTTTTAATTTCAATTAAATTTTAAAAGATTGTGTTGAAAAATAAAGTACAATACTTAGTGCAAAGTAATATTTTTCTCTAGGAACTTTAAAACATAAGCCGGGCGTGGTAGCGCACGCCTGTAATCCCAGCACTCAGGAGGCTGAGGCAGAAGGATCATCGTGAGTTCGAGAGGAGCCTGAGCTACAAAGTGAGCTCAAGGCCAGCCTGAAGTGCATACCTTGCCTCAAAAAGACCCCCCCACACACACAAAATACATATATAATAAAATGTAGCACACTATGTAAATATTTAGGTAAAAATAACAGCAATTTAATTAACTAGATTTGTTGAACCTTAAGCCAGTGATAGCGAGCGAGCCTTTTAGAGCTTTCACTGAAATAAACAGGCCTCTGGCACCCATGCCATAGGTTCCCCACCACTGCCATAAGTATCACATGGAACAGTTTAAGGGCCTGTGAAAGTGTGTGTCACGTTGGGTGTAGTAGTGCGTGCCTATAATCGCAGCATCTGGGAGGCCGATGCAGGAAGATTTTGAGTTCAAGGCTAGTATTGACTAAATAGTGAGAATCTGTCTCAGAAAACAACAAAAACAGGTGTGTACTACAGAGCCAGACTTGTGCATTACCACAGTCTCCCCAGGAACCAGTTGTCACTAGCATAGTAGTTTTCAGTATTGTCAGTATGAATAGGTAAAGTGTGGGGGTAGGACCTCGAGCAGAGGGAACATGATTGATTGACTGACTGTTGTAGTGGGGTTGACTCAGTACCTTCCCTCTGGGCTGCATCCTAATCCTTTCTATTTTGAGACAGGGTTGAATACTCACTGAATTGCTCAGGCTTGACTCAAACGTCTAGTCCTGTTTCAGCCTCCCAGAGTTCTAGGATTATAGATGTGCATAGCCATAGCTGGCTTGTTTTCTTAAAGTTTTTAGGAGAATTTCTCCCCCTCACCATTCCACTCCCCTCTCAGCCTTCTCATCCCACTTCCTTTCTTCTGGGTCCAGCGAGTTCCCAAATTCGTATTATCTCAACTCCTTTCAAGCAGTAACTCCATGTCTTAGAATATCTACCACCTGTCCTTTAACCAGTATGTCAACTTTTGTTTTATCGGTATCTCATGGCGCCATCTACTGACACAAAGTGGTGTTGAGAAGGCTGTGAGCCTGCAGAGGTCAGAGTTGGTGACAGACTGACAGGATAATAGGGTTCATAGGGGCTCTGAAGCTCTTTGTGGGAAGGCAGAGCTGGGGCTTGAGCCCAGGTCTGGGACACTGATCTACATCCCCAGATCATGTTTTATTTTGAGATGGGGTCTCGCCAAATTGCCCAGGCAAGCATGAGCTTGTGATCTTCCTGCTTCAGCCTCTCAGGGTGCTGGCATTACAATCATGCACTACAATGCCCAGCTGGACTAGAATTTTATTTCTGGAAAAACTTAGATGTTGCCCAACCCATTGATGTAGTTTAGTTTTGTTTTGAGCTTGGGTCTTGCTCTGTAGTCCAGGCTGGCCTGGAACTTTCGATCTTCCTGCCTCAGCCTCCAAGGGCTGGGACCACAGGCATGTGCTACACCTAACTCAAAGCCCTCCTGCCTGTAATCTCAGCTAGGGCAGGAAGATTACAAATTCAAAGCCATTCTAGGCAATATAACGAGACTTTGTCTCAAAATAAAAAGGGCTGGAGAATCTAGTACCCCTAAGTTCAATCCCACAAAAAGAAACAAATATACAGAGATCCTAGCTGTGACAGCTACTTTTTTTCCAAATTACTGCTGTGCTTCAGTTTAAAGACTCTTGTAATCTTTCTGGCATTTACGAAATAAATACAGTTTTTAAATTGTGAGCTTCCATAATGTAAAAAAGTTATGAGTTGTAAGTTTGTACTAGTGTTCAGGAAAGAGTAAAGGAAAAGAATTTGTCAGAAGTGTAACAGTGCAGAAGACTGCATCACATCACAGATGGTATCTATGAGAAGACAAACAAGCGGCTATGTGTAGTGGCGCACACCCGTCATCCCAGCACTGTGGGAGGCCGAGGCAGGAGGATGGCAGGTTTGAGGCCAGCCTGGGCAACTTTGTAAGTTAATAAGACCCTACCTTAAAAAATAAAAAGGCTGGTCATATAGTTCAGTGCAGAGGGCCTGGGTTCAACCTTCCTGGTTCCTGCAGTAAATTCAAATCCAGGGCTGTGAGGTAAAGCAAAATATGCGGAGAATGGGAGAAAGCATGTGTCAGAATCACGTGTGAGCCCCACGTGTGTGTGTTGCATTTAGGGTTATCTTGATGTCGGTGTCCTCCTGCCCCAGCCTGCTGAGTGCTGGGACGGGAGGTGTGTGCCATCGTGCCCCACTTTGATTTAACGCAGTGTTTTAGGAGGCGCACACGATGGCAGGGGTTATCAGGAGCGCTTCTGGGTGACTAGGCCGAGGTCCAGGCGCTTTGAGTGGGTGCGCAGGAACAAAGGCGTCTTGCTGTTTCCGTAGTGAGCAGCCACAGCACTTGCTGTGAGCAGCATACAGTGTCAGTCACCAGGCAGCTTGGTCCTATCAACATCCAGAGTCATCTCGCCAGCGTGTCCTGATGCCTCTTTCTCCTGTCCCACTGCAGCAGCGTCACCCTTCACACCAGAAAGCTGGCGGGCACCATGGGGAAGAAACAAAACAAAAAGAAAGTGGAGGAGGTCCTGGAGGAGGAGGAGGAGGAGTACGTGGTGGAGAAGGTGCTGGACCGCCGGGTGGTGAAGGGCAAAGTGGAGTACCTGCTCAAGTGGAAGGGCTTCTCCGAGTAAGTGCGACGAGAGGGCGGGGTCACCCCGAGGGGCAGCGTGCGCGCGTGCGTGCGCTCTCTCACTGTGGGCTAGTCCACAGCTTCAAAGAGGAATAGGCAGTTTTTCTGCAGGGCCCGCGTCTCTAAGCTGAGAGTGTACTAACTGCTCACGCCCACATGCCTCCCCGTCCCATCTGAGCCAGAAGTGTAATCGGCTGTGCCCTCCGCTTTCAGTGAGGACAACACGTGGGAGCCTGAGGAGAACCTGGACTGCCCTGACCTCATCGCCGAGTTCCTGCAGTCGCAGAAAACAGCACATGAGACAGACAAATCAGAGGGAGGCAAGCGCAAGGCCGACTCTGATTCGGAGGATAAGGGAGAGGAGAGCAAACCAAAGAAGAAGAAAGAAGAGGTGGGGGCGGGGGCGCGGGCGCGGGCGCGGGCGCGGGCGCGGGCGGGGGCGCGCACCGGCTCAGTGTCCGCTGCCATCAGCCGCGGCCGCGGCCTGCGAATCGGGCCAGCTGTTCTCCCGGACATGCCGTGCCTTGGCTGCCGCCTGCCCCATCCAGGGAGCCGTGGGGCACTGGTGCTTGCACAGTTCGGGGCTCGCTCTCGCACGAGGGCTGGTGCAGGTGTGCAGCACAAGGCCTGTGTTGGGAGCAGACAGGAGGGTGAGCGAATCGCTCCTTGGAGGGGGTGGCGTTCAGCGCACTGATCATTAGAGCTGAGGTGGCTGCTTCTTAACTCAGTGCCTTCGGGTACTTGTCTTTTGAAGATGGAGAGTGGGGAGCAGTTGTTTTAATTGGGGTGTGCGCCATCTCACACATGAGAAATGAAAGCCTTCCAAAAGGCCTGTTCTCTGGAGCCCCGGTGGTGATGAAGTATACTGGCAGAGTTTTTATTTTGGGAATCAAACGGCAGCATAGCTCTGTCCTGGCTCACAGTTCCATGGAGATAAAATTGTCCCCTCTCTGGTTTTCAGTCAGAGAAGCCACGAGGCTTTGCCCGGGGTTTGGAGCCAGAGCGGATTATCGGCGCCACAGACTCCAGCGGAGAGCTCATGTTCCTCATGAAATGGTGAGTCTGCGTGGCTGTCTCCCTTCTGCTCCTCTGTTCCAGGCAGAGGGAAAAGCTGGACCTTCAGAGTGCCATGTGCCAGAATGAAAGCTCTAGGATGGCATAGTCCTTTGCTAGTGATCCTTGGCCTGGCTGCCAGCCTGGACTCGTGAGTTACAGGTAGGGACCCACAGGCTTGGGAGAGCTTTGCTCTTTTGTTTTTTGGGGTATTTTTGTTTCGAGGTGAGGGGAAAAAATCCAGAGTAGAGAGGCTTTGAGATGTAATCATATTTCAGTTGTTTAAGTGAAGGAAAACATTATGAAGTGTGACTCGACCCCCTCCGCTTCCACCTCCTTCTGATAAAGATTGGGCTGGCCCAGAATCAAAATTTTTTGTAAAACTTTCATCAGGAAAAAATTATATTCCTGTAGATTCTGCAGTTCCAGGCTCAGGCAGCAGGGGACAGCAAGGCCCTTTTACTGTGGATCCTGTAAGTCGGCTTTTTGCACATTAGAAATACAAATGCTAGTGGTAATAATAAAGGCATGCATCGCTTAATTACAGGGCAATATCTGAGGACACGTTATTAGCCGGGCATGAGGAGTGTGTGCCTGTAATTCCAGCACTTAAGGGGGCTGATGCAAGAGGGTTGCCTCGAGGTTAAGGCCAACCTGAGTGACAAGTGACAAGACTCTGCCTCAAAAAAAAAGTGCGTGATTAGACCATTTCATTGTCGCACAGCCATCATAGAATATGCTCTGCATCTTGCCACATAGTCCTTGATGTGGCCACGGCATGCAGTTTCACAGTTGTCTTTGTCTCAGCAGAAGGAGTGCGCAGCTTGTCCGTGTACTGTCTCGTACTGTACGCCAAGCAGACTGTGGCTGTGCCATTTGTGTGCCCAGCAGCCCAGTAGGCTCGCTTATGTCAGCGTCACTGCAGACCCCGTGCAGTGCTCCACCTCAGTGTCGCTGGGTAACAGGAGTTTTGGGCTCCATTATTTTATGAGGCCACCATCATACATGTGCTTTGTTGGTGACCAAAGCATCACACCTGTGCTGTACCTGACTATACGCAGCTTGACTTCCTTACTCATAACCCCAAAAGAACCCCTTCTTCCCTTTATCTTCCTAGCTGAAAATGGTTGTGCCTGCTTTTTTCCTCCATACCAGGTCTCATTGTCCTTAAAATACACACTTAAGGGAGGGGGTGTCCTCAGGCAGGCCCTGTTCATTCCCCAGCACCAAAGAAAAGAGCACAAACTAAATCATTGTAGGCACGAATGATTCTAGCGTTGGCTGAGGAAGGCAGTGCTTTCACGGCTTTGTCTTTCTGTGGGTCTGGGCCTTTGGAAACTCCGCTCTGTAGAGATGGCACCTGCCTGTGACCCCGGACCCACAAGGGTTGCAAGTTCAAGCTCACCTTGGGGAGCCCCTGTAGCTCAGCAGTAAAGTGTTTGCCTAACACATGGGAGGCCTTGAGTTCTGTCCCCAGAGTTGAAAAAGAAGATGGCTGAATAGGCCTAACTAGCAGCACTACTAAGGTCTGTGTCACTAGGTCTGTTTTCTTTTTTTTTTTTTTTTAAGACAGTCTTGCTATGTAGTGCAGGCTGTCCTTGAACTCACTAGGTAGCCCAGGCTGTGCTCAAACTCAGCAGCAACCCTCCTGCCTCAGCCTCTTAAGTACAGGGACTATATGTGTGCATCACTATATCTGGCCTTTTTTCTATTTCTTTTTTTTCCAGTACCAGCCAGGGATTGAACCCAGCACTGAACAACACCTCCAGCCTGCCCACCCATCCACATTTTTTGAGACGGAGTTTCATAAATTGCTCAGGCTAGGCTCAATCTTGGCATTCTCCCTGCTTCAGCCTCCTGAAGTGCTAGAAGTACAGGCACATACCATGGCCATCCCTGCATCCTACGTCTGGCCCTCTTTTATTTATTTAATTTTTTTGTGGTACTGGGGATCAGTTCGAACTCAGGATCTTGCGCTTGCTAGGCTGGCGCTTATTCCACTGAGCTATATGCCCGGCCCCATCTGGCCCTCTTTTAGCTGGCTTTTGCTGGCCTGTATTTGAGGAAAGCTCACTTCCAAGAGGCTGCATGTGAAAGAAAGGAGGAGTAGTTCATAATTAAGTACAGTTAGAATAGGCTTTTCTCTGTGCGTCCGGTCTGAGTTGTGGAATTATCTCTGTATTGCTTAAGATTGCATCCTTTCCTTTGGTATCTGTAAGTGTTAACAGCTGGGCGTGGTGGTGTACACACCCATAATCCCAGGACCCTGGAGGCTAAGGCAGGAGGAACAGTATGAATTCAAGAACAGTCTGGACTATGGAGCAAGACCCTGTCTCAGAAGAGCCCCCTCCCAAAAAAAAAAAGTTAGTTACAAAACCAAGTTTACTTTTAAAAGTGACTTTGCCAGGCACAGCGCATACGCCTTTAACCTTAGCATTCTGGGAGACTGAGGCAGCATGATTGCAGACTGGAACCCAGTTTGGTAACACGGTGATGTAGCTAGGGCTTCAAGATAAAACTAAAAGGCTGGGTAGGGGGGCAAGGGATATAACTCAGTGGGGCGAGCGCATGCCCGGCGAGTCCTGAGTTCGATTTCTGGTACCAAAAAAACTTGGGGGAAAAAGAAAAAATGGGAAAAGCTGACCATAGTGGCATGTGCCTGTAATCCCATTTGCTTGAGAAGCAGGAGGTTGATCTACAGGGTCTTGAGGGTTTTTTTGGTTAACTTTCTTGGGAGTTCAGGTGAAATTGAGTCAGCACCCTAGCTTTTGACAAAGATTTTCCAGAGACAGGAGACCCAAGTTCAAGGCCAGCCTGAACTAAAGCAAGACTTTTTTCCAAAAAAGTAAACAAGACCTATCCGTGAAGGGATTTACAACAGAGTGGGGTCTCATTCATCATATAACTGCAGGGCCACTAAGACTGTGGGGCCACATTTTCACGCTCCAAGCCTCATCCTGGATCTGGGTTCTAAAGCCTGGCCCCAGTGGCTCATGCCACGCACCAGCGGCTTGGTTCAGAGTCTCTGTGCTTCTGTCTGCAGGAAGAACTCCGATGAGGCTGACCTTGTCCCCGCCAAGGAGGCCAATGTCAGGTGCCCGCAGGTTGTCATCTCCTTCTACGAGGAGCGGCTGACGTGGCACTCCTACCCCTCCGAGGATGACGACAAAAAAGACGACAAGAACTAAACCCTGAGGAGCAGCCTGTGGCCTCCAGCCGGATCTCCAAGGGGAAGGCAGGCCTCTGCTTTTCCCGATACCGCACAGGTGGCGTGGGAAGATGTCCTTTGAAGAGCCAGTATCGTTCCATCCCTGCTACAGCCGGGTGCTGCCCGGCTGCTCCAGCTGTGCAGACGCACCCACCCCGGGCAGGGCAGCGGTCACTGCGGCCCCTCTGCGCTTTGCTGGCCGGCAAAGGGCCTTCTGTGAAGGACAACTTGCAGGAGTGGGTGCGTGGGGAGCAAAAAATACTGTCGTCTTCAAAGAGCATCTCTGCAACCCACAGCCTTCTTCCCGATAGTGTTAACGCCACATTTTTACAGCGTAGCATGTGTGTAGTTTTCGGCTCTTCCTGGTGTATTATTTGGGGGGGGTGGGGAGACGGGAGGTTCTGAAGAAAGTGTGGGCCCTGGCTAGGGAAATGGGGAACAGTGGGCAGAACGACTAAAGATTTGGTTCTATGTTCAGAGTATTTTACCTTCTCAAAAAATGTCATTGGTGCCCTAAATGGGGACTGAGAGAGACTGGTTAGAAGCTGTGAATGCCCGAAACCCCCAGCCGAGGGCCCCGGTGGGGGCTGAGCGCTGTCCCCAAGGACTGAGCGGCTCCTAAGGTACCAAAGCAGCCATTCTGGAGATGGGAGACAGACTGAGGCGGGGACCCCGGAGCAAACGCACAGGCCAGGCCCTCCCTTCTCAGCGGTGCTAATTCTTCAGTTAGACGTGAGGCCCTTTCTTTCCCATTAGAAAGTTAGGACAGGACACCAGCTTGTCCATCCGCGCCCACAGCAGAAGTATTGGGGGGTGAGGAGGGGAGCAGAGTTGGGGACAGTGTGGCCCAGATTCTTAGGGTGGAAATATCAGGTCTTGGGATGTTGAGCTTGGAGTTCTGAAATCATTAGTGACAGAGTTTAATCACTGACAGCACAAGCTTCATTGCATCAGTTCAAGGGTGGAGTGATTTCAGAAGCCCTGGTCTCAGGGGATTAACTTTCACATTGGACCAGTGGTTCACTTTAAAACAAAGCAAATGTTTTAGGGAGGGGGGGTCTTGAGTTAACACTGCTACCCAAAATGCTCTGCCTTCAATTAAGAGATCCAGCGGTTCTTGACATTGTCTTGAGCTATACTGTAAAGTCTTTTTTAGGCATGTGTTAGATTTCTGTGAAATTTTTCTTTAAATGTAAACTTCATACTACACTGTCAGTTTTTGTCGTAATAAAGGTATAGATTTATAATCCCTGATTTATGTCTTGTGTTACCAGAAATTTTTATTACTGTCTTGTAGATTTAACCTGTTAGAGCTAGCTTTCACAGCTGGACAGTTTTATTTGTTGAACACTAGGCTTGATTTCATCTGGTGCTTGGCCTGAATCTTACTGTTTATTCTTTCCAGTATTGGTGGCTGAAGCAGGGGGTCAGAACTACCCACCCCCCAAGCCCTTTGAGACAGGGTCTCACTAAGTTGCTGGAGTTGGCCTCAAACTCAGTCATCGTGCCTCAGCTTCTGGGGTAGCTGGGATTATAGGCTGCACCCCCACACCCAGTTCTTGATACTAATGTAGTACACACTTATTAAGCATTTATACTTGCTGTGGGGACTGTAAAGACTGTCATACTGTGACACTGTATTGAAGGGTTACCAAACACGGGTACAATATTTAGAAATGCGGTTTTACAAGACAGGTTTAGGGCCGTATCTCCTGTAGAACAACTTCAGTGGCATTGATTAAATCACTTCTAGTTTTTAGGAATCGCAGTTTTAGCACTGAATTAAAATACAGTCCTTTTTTCTTTTCGTTGTTTTTTGGCACCAGAAATTGAACTCAGGACCTTGTACTTACCAGGCAGGTGCTGTGCTGCTGACCTATATGCCCAGCCATCTCTTTGATTTTCTGAGACAGGGTCTTGCTACATAACACAGACTGGCATTTCACTTGCAGTGGTCCAGCTGTTGGGATTACAGGTGCATGCTACCATGCCCTGCTTTGTCTAGTTCCTTAACAACCACCACCTGTAATTTTACAGCCCAAATAGGACACAATTTTTGTAAAAGGAAAGTGCTCAGTGATCGGGTGCTTCCCCAAACTGGGCTCAAACTCAAAATCCTTCTGCCTCAGCCTCCCAGAGTGCTGGGATCGGGTGTGCGCCGCTGCCTGCAAAACTGGGTATGTGGGTACATGCTTTCAGGTGTGCCAAGACTACTCCAGCACTCGCGTCTGTGGGCTCCCAGTTACCGAACTTGCTGTCTGGTGCTTGTCCACGCCTGTCGAGGTCTTTACAGCTCTGCAGCCGTGAGTCTGCTTTATAGAGCAATCTCTCACAGTAAAGGGGAAACAAAGATGTTGCTACTCTGACACCATTTCTGGAATCCACATCCGGCTCTTGCTGCGGGACAGCCAGGATTGCCCTTGGTAATGTGAGCTGGGTCTTCTCATGAGGACCCTCTCACTTAACTCAGCTGACTGGACCCAGCCAAGACAGGCCCAGAGCTCTCGCCCCTGGGATCCAAACTATAAGCGAGTCACCCAACAATAGGCTATGCTCCAAGAGATGTCCATGGTGTGCGGCCGTCAGGCTATGAGCTGTAGAAGGTCTTGGGTCGCAGCACTGAAATGTTTCCCAGTGCACACCTGTGCTTGTCACTACCAGCATCTGGCTCGGCAGAGGAGTCCTGGCTTTCAGCACAGGAGGCAATGGGCACGCACCCAGGCAGGGGCAGGCTGTGTGTCTGCACCAGGACAGTTGGCTCAGGGCTGTGGTCAGCACAGCACCTGGGCATGAGGATTTGCAGCATGAGGCGATGGCCTGGAATTGGTGTTGACCTTGAGCTTCCCACAAGAAGCTGCTAAAGGCTGTACAACAAAATCTAAAATAAAGCCCTGCTGAATGAGGTGCACACTGGCTCTGGGAGGCCAGTGGGCCAGGCCGAAATAGGAAGTTTGGACTATGCGCTGGCAGTTTTTTCGTTTTTTTGTTTAAATAGCCCGTATTAAAATACTCCGCAACAGAACTGCAGCTACACCAAGCTGGGTGTGTAGAGTTTGTGACGGCACTAAAGCTACTGCTTCCTGTGATGGATTCCTAGGTCTTGGTCGGCCTTGACCAAGGCAGCACTGGCCACCGTGCATGTGGCCCAAGGTCCAACTGGGCCACTTCGGGATGCTTAGCCTTTGCTAACACCTCAGCCTGACGGGTGAACATCAAGTCAAGCATATTAATCAGACTTGTGTTTAACACAAAAGGGAGCTAAGTACAGAGGCACACACCTGTCTGCCAAGCATTTGCAGGGCTCAGGCCAGGAGCAGCGCTGCGAGTTTGAGTCCAGCCTGGCTATGCAGTAAGTTCACAGCCAGGCCGAACACTGGACCCTGTCTCAAAAAACTTAACAAAAAACCAAAAACACAAGGGAGGACCAGCCCCTTTCCTTAGCTGAAAGGCCAAGCTGAGGCGGCTCTGGGCTTTTAAAAGGACTACCAGCCACCGTCTGAGGGCTGGAAAAGCAGCAGGGTTAACACCTCTGTATTTTTGTACACCCAGAACTGTTGGGCTTCTGCCCTCTTCAGCACACTGCCATGTTGAGTCCTCCAGAGACCACCTGTGCCCTAGACTCGACCAGTGCAGGAACCTGGAAAGACGCCCACAGAAGCAGGCCTCGCAGTTAGGTTTTGCCTGCACCCCGGCTCCTTGTGCACTACACAGTGCAGAACCAGAGGAAGAGATGGTGGCAAAGGTGAAAAGGCAATGGGTGTTGGGACCCTAATGAAATGAGTTTCCACGTCTCATAGCTAAATGGGTCCATGACTGGAAAACAGGGCTTGACCAACCTAGATAACCAAGCACAGATCTCACTACGGAACATGCTGGCCTGGGAAGATTCGCTCCAGGCTGGCAGTCACATCCAGTTCCTGCATCTGCACACATAGCATCAATACGGAAACAGACTTTGTGCTCTACCTGGGTGCCAGGTTGTACCCAAAACATTGTGGGCCTGAGCTTTTAAGCTGCTGCCCAAGGTCAGTCCCTGCAACACTTCGTGGTTGTGGGTTTTTGAGACAGGGTCTGGCAGTGTAGCTTGGGATAGCCTTGAACTTGTAACTCCTGTCTTAGTACCCACACCCATGGAGCCAGCAGTCTCCCCCAGCACCTGCCACACTGGGGACTGAACCCAGGGCCTTCACTGAGAAAGGCTGTCTTTAAGTTGCCTGGACCTGAGCCTTTGTTCCTCCTGCCTTGGCCTCCTAGAGTGCTAGATTGGCAGGTGGGGTAAGAACACATGCTCCACAAGGTGTTTACTCCAGCTGTGTGCTGGACAATGTGAAGCACAGTGAAGTCTGACTCAGCTGGGGTGCTCAGTTGGGGATAAGGCCAGCCTGGCAGAGGCAAGGCTCCGTGGAGATATGTGTTACTCCTGCTGCAGTGTTGAGCTGGCCTTGGAGGCCGTCTCGATGCCATATTTTGAGGCTGTCTCTGCACCACTGTTTCCTAGGTGCTGTTTTCGGCACCAACTTGGTGAGGAAGCCCCAGGCAGCCAATGGAGTCTTCTTCCATCTCCTTATACGATAAAGCCACACACTGTGGAGGCCAAGGCCAGGCAATGCTTCCCAGCTCACCCAAACAGATCACCCTGCATGTGCCAGAACTGCCCCTCACTTCCGGTCTGAGCAAGCTTAATGGCAGCAGGCCTGAATCCTCAGATGGCCTTCTAGCCAGAAAATGCTCTCTACCTGCCACAGCAGTGCTCACCAACTCAGGAGGCTGAGGCAGAAGGATCCTTGTGAGCCTGGGCTACATAGACCATCTCAAAAGATAAAAAAAAAAAAAAAAAAACACGAATTAACATTTTCCAAATTTAGTTGTTTCCCGCCACCCCTTTTAACAATCAAGTTTTAGGCCAGGCCTATAATCCTAGCTACTCCAGAGGCTGAGGCAGAAAGATTCCAAATTCAAAGGCCAGCCTGCCATGGTGGCACATGCCTTTAATCCCAGCACTTGGGAGGCTGAGGCAGGAGGATCACTGCAAGTTCAAGACCAGTCTGAGCTATCAAAGTGAGCTCAAGGCCAGCCTGAAATGCACAGCAAGACCATCTCAAAAAGAAAGAAAAGGCTAGCCCGGACAACTTAGCAAGACCCTGTCTCAAAACGTAAACAAAAGGGGTTAGGGGTGTAGCTTGTAAAGCACTTGCCAGGCGCACACAGGCCGAGTTCAATCCCAGTCCTACACACCCCTTGATCCATGCACAACTGATCGCAGGTTAGGAAAGGGCTCTTTTTAGCAATGACAAGCCCTCACAACCAAAGGCGGGAGCGGGGAGCCACTGTAAGCTTAAAGCAGAAACCAGAGTTCTCTTCCAAATTCAACTCTACCTCGGGTACCTCTAGGAGCACTGCAGGTCAGTGCCTGGGCAGGTGGCACACGGTACCTGGGAGCCCAGTTACGGCAGTAGTCTCAGAAGATGCCATTAAGCCGCCTCCTGGAGGTGGGCATGGGGCTGCAGCCTGCACCCAGGGAAGGCCCAAAGCTTCTGCTCTTCAGGGCTTGGGGTCACAGCAGGTAGCTGGTTTTGGTGAGCTGGAACTTGTGCTCCTGCTTCAGCCTCCCAATGGGCTGGGATTCCAGGTGTGCACCACAAGCCCTGACCACAGTAGTCTGGTTTGAAGGAGACCCCTTCCACTAGGGAGGTTATTTCCAGTCCTGAACTGCAGGGCCTGTTCTGTGGCCAGGCTCTTGGCGATAGACAGCACTCACATCCTCAGCACAGTGACCCCAAGGTGAGCACCCACACCCCTCTGGCAGGAAAGGCCGCTGTGGCGACAGGTGCACAGGCTTGGCAGGCAGCACCTCTGGAAGGCTCTGCCATGCTCGGACTCGCCCTCTCTACTCCCAGCCAGCCCTGGCTCCCCAGCACTTCCTCACTTGATCTGAATCCAAGTGGGGAAAAATTGCACTTGAGAATGAATCATCCATTTTATTTTATTTTATTTTATCATGTGCTCACAGCATCTCTCTCCTCTCCTCTCCCTGGCAGGTCAGAGATAAATTAAAAATAAAATCTACGAGGAAAATAATTTATAAAAAGCACTCCCAGGCTCTGCCCCTCCGTCCCTGCTACTCAGCGGGGAGCATTCCCCTCAGGGGGGGTCGGTGCTCCCCGGCCCTCCTGCAGCCTGGGCAGATGCCCCGAGTGGGGCAGCAGTGGCAACCAGTCACCAGTCACCAACACGACCGACAGCGAGACACCGAGGTCCTGGAGCCATCCAGCCGCTCCTCAGGTGCCCCTCCAGGCCAGGTAGGGCCGGGGCTAGGGGCGAGAAGGGCGAACTCAGCCCCACACCATGCACTTCCCCCTTCTTCTAGAAAGAAACCCAGAAAGGCAGACAAGACCCCAGGCCGAGGAGAAACATCCCAAGTGTCCACACAGTTACACGGAGTCTTTATGGCAAAGAGAACATTTAGCAGCTTTAAAGACTGGGGCATCTCCTTCTCACACAACACGAGCACGCTAGACCCTACAGGTGGCGGCACAGGCCCTTGGGGCGCATCAAAGCGCAGGGACACTAAGGACTACGCGGCTGCCGAGTTTCCAGGACCGCGCACAGCTGGGGCACCACGCCTGTGCATGCCAACACCCACGCCCCTGCGCCCTCCCCGCCCTGGCACTGCAGCCAGGGCCCTCCCGGGCTCCGGGACCAGGCAGGATGGAGATGGACAGTGCAGCAATTCCATGCAGGCTGATGGGACGTAGGCACCCGGCGTGGGATGGCTGGGGCACGGCGCAAGGTGGCAGTGGCAGGCAGTGAAGGACATGCGTGGTGCTGGGGCTGCTGCGGCTCAGGACCCTCTGCTCCCTCTGCCCCGGGGCCGCAACCCAGCAGGCCAGTGTCGCCCTGGCTCCCACTCAACTGCAACCCAACAGGCGCTGTTCCGAGGGACACCGAAGGGCAAGGGACAGCGAAGGGAGCCCCCCGCGCCCCCCAGGACCCAGGCGGGGAGCCCGGCAGACCTGCCGCCTGGAGTCCCAGCCAGAGCTGCGCCTCCCTCCTCCCCTTCTCACCACTGTCACGCCTTGGGTCTCCTCCCCTCCTTCCTCCAGAATCGAAGCTCCCTCCCGCCGCCGCCTCTCCTCCCCCCCCCCGCGCCCCTCCCATCACCTCCGCTCCACACACTCCCTCCAACTCCAGCCACACCAGTGGCACTGCCCTCCTCTCGGAAGGGTCGGCCTGCCTGGTGGTCCAGCCGCTCCCACCGCCCGGGAGCCAGGCCAGACAGCGCCCGCGCAGCCGCCTCCCGTCCACTGACCCGCAGTCCTCCGTCTGAGAAGATATATGGGTAAGAAGGCATTGGAGTCCCGCCATGGCTCCGGGCCCAGGCCCAGGCCCGGCCCTCCAGTTTTGGCCTTGCCAAGCTCTCCGGCCTGCTCACTTCCTCCGGTCCTTGGGCTTCCTCTCCTGCCGCCGGGCCTGCTGGTCGGCCAGGGCGCGGGGGATGAGGAGCACGCTGCCGTCGCCCGCATATTGCAGCGCGTACTGGCTGGGCGAGTAGGGCCGCCCGTTCTCGTCGCGCAGCCGGCCGAACACCTCCTGGTACAGGCTCTGCACCTTCTGCTTCATCTGCCGCAGTGAGCGCAGGAACTCCACCTTCTCGCGCAGCAGTCGCGCCTTATCGCGCTGCAGATCCTCCACGTCACGCTCTAGGTTCAGGATGGTGTCCAGCTTGCGCTTGCGGCAGTTCTGTGCTGCCATCTTGTTCTTGCCACGGCGCCGGATGTCACGGATGAGGCTCAGCTGCGCCTCACTCAGCTGGTACGCCGACAGCAGCTCGTTGAACTCCTCCACTGGCAGGTTGATGATCTTGTCGTTGGTGAAGGGGATCTTCATGGCGCGGGCGCGGTGCTCGTCCCGGCTCATCTGCTTCTCCAGAAAGTCTGCCTGCTTCTCCTTGCTGCCCTTCTTGAGGCTGCCAGCTGGGGGCAGCTCCGCGGCGTCCAGGGCACTGGGGGCCATGTTGTACGTGTGGTTGTGGCCCACGTGCTCCAGGTAGGGCAGGCAGGACAGCTGCGATGGGTCCTGGTAGCTCATGCGGCAGAACTTGGAGTACTCTGGCTGGTAGCCCACAGCGCCCTCGGCCTCCTCCAGATCAGGGGTCTCAGAGTCCGAGCTGTAGCCAACGGCACCTTCCTCAGAAAAGGAGGAAGAGGCGGAGGACGACGCGGAGGAGGAGGAAGAGGAGGCCGAGGAGGAAGAGGAAGAGGAGCCCTCAGAGCCGCTCAGGGAGGATGGGCTATGGCTGGAGTCCAGGGAGAGGCCCGAGTCAGAGTCAAATTCCTCTTCGAGCTGCGAGGCCTGCACAGGGTTGAAACCCTCCTCGATGGCCAGGTCCATCAGACTGATCTCGTCCAGCATGGCTTCGTCCAGCAGGCCCCCCAGGGGGTCGGGCAGCTCGGGACCTGCCGTGTCATTGGCAGTGCCGTTGAGCTGGGGTGCGAAGAAGAGCCCAGCCAGGCTGGTGGGGCCAAAGGTGGAGTTGAGGCTGGTGGAGTTGCTGGGGACCAGTGGGAGCAGCGCGGGGCTATTGGCGGCAGCGGGCAGGCTCTCCACCTCGGGGCTGAAGAGCGAGAAGTCCTGGCTGCAGCTGCCCAGGGACGCCTGGTGCAGGCTGACGTTCTGGTTGATGGGTGTGCTCGGGGCAAGGCTGTAGTTGGTGCTCAGGGCATCCCCAGGAGGAGTGCTGTACAGGACCTCACTGGCTGATGTGTTCACTTCCATAGCCTGGGAGGAGCAGAGCAGTGGCAGTCACTACTAGCAGACTGCCCCCAGGGCTCCTGCCCAGACCTCAGCTGGGGGTGCAGGGCCAGACTGGGGCACGAAACCCTCTGGGCCACTTGGCCCGGCTGACCTGAGCTCCTTGCTCTGGGCCGAGGCCCAGTGCAAACCGATCAGCTCCTAGGACCAGACCCCCGTCCCGGAGGGAAGACAAGAAAACCCGAGGGCAGCTCTCTCCCGCCCACCCAGCAAGGCAACAGGAGCAACAAAGGCTCCGGACAGGAAAACCTGCTGTTCCGCACGGCTCATCACCCATCTGAGCTTCAGTTTCCTCCCATTTAAAGCCAGAGGCTAGCCGGACGCCTGTGAGGCCAGAAGCGCCTCTGCTAGAGCGCGCTCTATGACCTGCAGCTGTCCTGGTACAGCCCAGGGCAAGGAAGAAGGCCATCCCAGGGACAGGTCCTGGGTTCCCAGGGAACCCCACCTGACCCTACCCCTCCCCGCCCCAAGGAGCTGTCGCCCTGACAGTCCTACCTGCATCTCCATGATGGACATGAGATCCTGCCACTGCTGTTCCAAATCGAATGGCGACTCTGTCCCCGTGAGGAGTGGAGACAGCAGGCTGTTCTGGAGGACAGGGGACTCGCTCTCACTCGGTACTACCTCTGGGAGGCTGGTGACGTCTGGAAACTGGGGTGGAACACGGGGTCACCAGAGCAAGAGGACCACCTTCCCCCTCCTCCCAGCAGCTACACCTGGCTTCCTGTTCCTCCCTTCCTCTCCGGTTCACTCCAGCAGCTAAGACCGGGCTGGCCAAAACACTGAGCCTATACCGGCCTGCTCGCAGGATCTCCCGATCCTGCCCGCTCAGCATGCTCCCCACAGGGGCAGGCAGCCTCCAGCACCCTGAGGCTCTCTTCTGGGGATATGGCCATCAGGTCCTCCCCACTGGGCACCTGTGACAATAGCAACTTTAAGTCAGGCTGGCCTGAACCCTGGCTGTGCGGCCTGGCCTCTCCCCGATGCAGGTGAAGGCACGCTGTCACCCTCCTGGCCCCAACTCCCGGGACTGACGGGAAGGGAGATGCTGGCTCCCAGTGAGACTGAGCACTTCAGGGTCTGCTGCCTGTCCTCCCGCTGCGCAGCCCAGCAGTGACCAGACTCAGACAGACACGAGCTCCACCCCTCAGACACAACCCCCAACTGCCTTCTGCAAGCGAAGTTTCTAGAAGCAAACAGCCTGCTGAGTGCTGGGGTGCAGAACAGAGGCTGGCGTAGCGCAGTCGTACCTGTGCAGGGAAGCTCTCCCCAGTCTCCCCGTCCACTAGCAGGTCTTGGGTCAGAGCATCTGCACCCGTGCCCACCCAGGTGTCCTCCTGCTCGGCTCTTCCATCTCGCAGCTCCTTATCCACATCCTGCTCCTTCTGTCGATGGCTGTAGTCAAAAACCTCACGCCCAGCCCCCAGATCAATATCCTGCCGCCAAAGGATGTCAATCAGATCTATGTCCTGAAAGACAGACCACCACAGTTTACCTTTCATGTTCTGGGGCCTCTCCCTGTCCTGCCCTCAGGGGTCCCTGCCAGTGTCACCTGGCTTGGTCCAGGGTGGGGCCCTCCCGGGTGGGGACCTCCCAGCCCTACACATGCTGGCCTCACCCTCTCCTTGCTCCTCCACACCCGAGGCTTCATTCATTCATTTCCAGCCACTACCCCACCCCCAACAGAGAAAGGGCCCAGCCAGCACAGCCTGTGGGCTCAGGTCTGGACCAGACACGCCCAGAGCCCAGGAGACACCTCTAGTCTGGAGCAAGAGAGACCCCACAACGTGGTCTGGAGGAGTCTGGCATAGCAGCATGCAAGGGTGAGCTGTCATGCCAAAGTGCCTGGCAGTGGCCAGGCTTGCATCAGCCTGTGGGGCCACTGCATTTGCATAAAGGGGTGGGGTGGCCCCCGGGAGGAAAATCCCTGCATTTCCAACCACCTGATGCAACCAATGACAACTGAGGGCCACGCGGCCTCCCTCCAGCCAGCCCCTCCCGGCGCACAGCAGGAGTGAGCTGAGCACCCACAACTCCTGCCACCCGCCCAGGCTCACCTCGAGATCCATCCCTGCCAGGATGCCCATCTCGGCTGAGCTCAGCAAGCTGCCTCGATCCCCGGGGAGCCTCCAGCAGTCAGATGATCCCACTGGGCACCCCACCCTGCCCGGCCAGCCCCGCTGTCCCTCACACCAGCTCACACTCTTTCCTCGCCACACCCAGGACTCTGACTCCCAGGCAGGCGACCCACTCAAGGACATCACCCCAGCAACATCACCCCCAACACTGCTCATCACTGGTGCCACCTAGGCACCAAAACATCTCCCTCTGCTTTGCCCCGCAGCTTCTGAGCACTTCCTGCACCAACTGCCACTGCACTGCCACCAGCAAAGAAGCCCCACAGAGCCACCGGCCTCCTCTCGAGCCACTCCCTGCGGCAGTGTCCTCATGAGCCCGAAGAACCCAGGGCCGCAAGCTCCTTTGCCCTGCCCTCGTGCCTGCCCAACCCCCCGCCTGGGCATCTCCCCTGCACTCTCCCACCATCCACCAACCTGCACAGGAGCCCTGGGCCCAGGAGCAGAGGGGGGCTGAGCTACGCGCTGCGCGGCCAGCCAAGAGTTAAGGGGCCGGCTGCCTTTGGCCTGGTCCCCGCCGCTGGGAGAGCTGCGGTCCAGGCGGGCCATGGTCCGTGAGAGGTGCCCCAGGGCAGCCAGGGCCCGGAAGCCAGACGGGGGCTGCGAGGAGCTGCTGACTCGTAGGGCGCACACCGCACTGGCAGGGTGGCCCCTTGCTAGCTCTGAGGGGCCCGAGTAGGGTGCCCCGCCCGCGTTGCTGCCTGGGCGGCCCGGCCCAGCCCCCTTCCTCCATCCTGGAGCAGCCCCCTCCCACCTCACAACCCCACTTCCACTCAGGCGCCCGGTAGCCCCCACCCAGAGCTCACCGCAGAGGCTGCAGTGAGCCGGGACTCCCACCCCATGCTCCGTGCTCACGCTGCGGAGAAAAGCAGAGCTCCCTCCTGGGCCTAGCCTCCCGCTCCTCCCTCGCTACCCCTCCCCATGCCCCCCAAACTTGTTACCTAGGCTGCAGCAAGGAGCCAATCCCCTCCCCCTCCCACCCCGCAGGTCACTGCTGAGGCTGCAGAGAGCCAATCCCCTCCCCCAGGTCAGCAGCTGGGCTGCGAAAAGAGCCAATCCCCTCCCACTGTCGTTACCTAGGCTGCGCTAGCAGCCAATCTCCTCCCCCAAGCCTCCGCTGGAGATGCGGAAGGAGCCAATCCCCTCCCACCGCCTGTTACCTAGCTGCAGACGGGAGCCAATCTCTGCGCCAGGACAGCTGGAGAAGCTGCCGCAAGGAGCCAGCCCATCCCCAGGCCGCCTCCGTCTCCTTGAGGAGATGCACCCAGGGGCGGGCGGCCCCACCCAGCCATCAGTCAGCCGGGTGGTGGCGCAGTGAGAGCGCCCTGGGGGAAGGGGCGCCACTCTTCCGTCGCAGCAGCTCGATTCTCCAGCCGGGATCCGGCAGGGTACTCCCCTCGGCTCCGCCCGGAACCTCAATCCTCTGCCGGGAAGTGCAAGTTTTCCGGTTCCTCCGGAAAGGCTGTGGCAGCCCTCAAGGCCAAGGATCACAAGCCGCCAGGCAGGAACCCAGGGCAAAGAACCCCAGGACCTTTGTCACCCTCAAAGAGGCCAGACTACAAGAGGGGGAAAGTCACTGTGCACAAGCACAGTTCTGCCACGCAAGGAGGGAACAGCCCGAAGCCCAGCAGACGCTCAGGTGACAAGTGGGGCCCAGTCCTCTCCCTGCCTCATCTCTCCGCAGGAAGGGCTCTGGCAGAATCAGGAGCACTTCTCACACCCTGGTTTAGACTGGATTCTGGCAGGGTCAGAGACGATCTGCTCCCTGCCACAGTCTGCTCCTAGCCTGGGAAAAGCTGTCAACAGGCCACCCCTGTTCTGGGCACAGCACCAGCCTCCAGGGGAATCCTGCCCCGGACTAGGGCCTAGGCCATGGCTGCCCATTGAACAGCCTGGCAGCAGGAGCACACTGCCACCCCAGGGATAATACAGCTCCATGCTGCTGTCTGTCACATGCTCCGGGCCTGGGTATTTTTATCCTGAGTGGCTGAGAAAATGTTCTGGACACATCACAGCTTCCCTTCCCCCCACCCTGGGCCCTCCACATGAACCCATCGTCACCCCAAGACAGTGCTGAAGGCCTGGGCTCAAAGACAGCATAACCTTCACAAGGGCCGGAATAAATAAAGGGAAGCAAGGCCAAGGTGCCGTCCTACCCTGCTACCTCAGCTCCGCCCGTAACATCCTGTCTGTCCCACCACCAGACAGGCCCCGCAGGGCTCTCAGGACAAGCCTGTTCCCGTCCCTGGGCAAAGCACACGTCTTGAAGATACTAGGCCAGACCAGAGGCCCTGAAGGACAGGAAAGAGGAGCAGAGAATGAGGTCCCAGCAGCATGCAGGGCCCGAGACAAGGAATGCTGCTGGCCCCACCTATCAGTAACTTCGTCTCTCAGCAGATCCACTAAACCCATCCCAGCAAAAGCCGGGTTCAGCCCCGCACGGCTGACACACAGAGCTCAGCGAGACCTGTGCTTTGGGGGTACCCTGTTATCCTGTACTTTCTAGAGAGCTAAACAACACCCTTGGCCTCTCTCCCACTAGATGCTAGCACCACCCCCCACTAGGACAACTAAGAGTCTCCAGGTTCCACCAGCTGCCCCCGGCCCAGAACAAGCCACCCTCTCCACTGCTAACACTCAGAGCGCTGAGGGCAGGACCAGGCCCCACGCAAGCCAGAAAGCCAGGGTCTGCCGACAGGGGCAGCAGGAGCCAAGCCCAGAAGCATCTCCAACTCTCCCTGTCCCTTCTCAGCCCCCTCGACCAGGCCCGCACACACAGCCTGCTCTCCCGAACCGGTGGGACACAGCGGGCCTTCCCTGGCGCTCTAGGGGCTGGGAAGTGGTCACGCCAGTTTTTGGCTTGGCAAAGCAGAGGCAGCACTAGCTGCCTGCATCCTTCAAGGAAGGCAAATACATCCCGTTCTGCCTCAACAGGCATGTCAGCCACGGGCAGGCGCTGAGATCGCCCAGCAGCTCAAATGGAGCTCACTCAGGTTTGCAACAGGACAGTCTCCTCTTCAGCCTCTGCCCGCCTCCCTGCCGTGCGCCTTCAGCAGGAACAGGAGCCCGGCCTCCCCCAGCCAAGTCACCACGCAAGCCTGCACCCTGGCTCCAGCCCAGGACAACTGAGCTCTCCCGGCCTCGCAACAACAGGCTTGACCACAGAGGAGAACCTTACGGTGTGCACACGTGTTCCCATGTGGGGGTAGGTACAAGGCAAGAGGCCACATAGCATTTGTGTCCTAGCAACAGACACACATGGCACCAGAGCCATCATATGACCCCTCCACCACGGGCCTCCAGCAGCCCTGCTGAAATCCAAGCAGTAAACACGCCGGCTCAGAGGGCACTTCCACTGCCCCGACAGCACCTTCCGAGATGGTCTCAGCTCAGCACAAGAAAACACCCTCTGCCCAGCGCCTAAGTCAGACAACCCCGCCCTCCGGCCCAGCACGATGCCCGAGACATCACACCCCACCCAGTGACTACCTAGGGCGTAACGCTGCGCCCACCCTCCTTCTGGCCGCCTCCTCCTCCCAGCCCCGGGCCCTGCGGCCAACCCTCCCCAGCAGCTCACCTCTTTGGTTAAGTCTCCGCTGACTGGGGGGGCCACAGCCCCCAAGTCCTCCAGGTCTTCCCCGAAGCCCTGCTCCGGCTCGCTTTCTCGCACCCCGCTGTCTGGGCCGGTCACATCCTGGAGACCACTGGAACTCTCGAGGGTCAGGCCTGAGCTGGGCTGGCTGCCTGACACAGACCCCTCGGGGTCACGGTGAACCAGCCAGGCATTCACCTCAGTGGTTGGCACCTGGAACCTGTCCAGGGCCCTCACCTGACTGAGGAGCCGCCGGGTGGTGAAGTAATTGTCCAGGTCTATGCTCTTGGGGTGGATCCCGTATCCATCCAAGGTATTCCGCAGGTTGTGGAACTGCGTCTGCGTGTAGGCAGAGCTGGGCCCCAGGATGATCTCCCGAAGTGGGGGGAGCTGGGAGGTCAGGTAAGTATCCACGTCCACCCGCACCCCAATCAGACTCAGTAGAATGGTGAACTGGAGAAGTCCTTCCGTTAAGTATTTCTTCAGAGAAAGCATTGCTGAAGGACCAGAACGTTTATGCTTTTTGGGTTTTAAATCTTCTGAAAGATAAATCAAGGCCACTGCTCTGCCACTTCAGCCAACAGGTTACCCTCCTCAATGCCACCCCTGCACCCTTCCCTGGCACAACACAGGCACCGAGAACCCTGATGGCCCCAGAGGAATGCACACCGGTAACACCAAGGCCACGCTCCAGGCCACATTCACTCTTCCCTCCGAGCCACCTCACCACGGAGAGCACGCGTGCTCCTCACCCAGTCCAGGCCCTCCGGCCCACGAGACTCACTGTCTCCTCAGTCCACATACAGCCGCTCCGGGCACTCGGGCTGTCCCCCGGGCAAGTTCCAACGTGCCTGCCCACAGCCACAGCGGGGACTTCTTTCTTTTCCTTCTCCCTCTAGGTTTCTTTCCTTTGGCTGGCGCTCCAGGCCTTTTGTCTTAGGTAACAGCGTCCCGCCTCCTCCACACTTACCAGGGGGGTTTCCAGCCGAACCTGAAATAGGAGTCACAAGAGCGGGCAGATGAGATTCCACACCCGCTCGCCGAGAGCACGCCTCAGTCGGGTCAGGTCGGGAGAACCTCAGGATGGGAGGAAACGCGGAGAAAACAGACCGCCTACGTGTGGAAAAAATACCCCACCGCAGACAAAACCAAAGGTGACGGCGAGGACCTCTGTACGTTACATCTGCAACACCCTAATTAAAAGTAGCTCACTTTGGATCAGCAGGCAATGCCCGAGCCTCCAGCACTTCCTCTGATTTACAGCCCTGCTTCCCCACCCCCCAATAGGCGTTTTCCCCAGCTCCTGTTTCTACTGTGAAAAGTCCATTTCCTATCTTGAAACTGGTTTCCAGCTCTTAGGAAAAAAACCACCTCCAATCACCCCTTGCAGCTGAGAAGGGGAAGCAGAGATTATCACGGGCCAAAGCGTGAACACCCCGGAGGACGACGTCTGGGACAGTTCTCAGGCTACCGCTCCACGCGAAGTAATAATGCCTTTTGTTTTCCCGACTCAAGTGTTTTCTTTTCCCACCGCCCTCACGCTTAAAAACAAAAAAACTGAGCAGGTCGGGCCTCTCCCAGGGCTGTACCTCGAACAGTTCGCACAGCAGGTTTTATCTCCACTCCTATGACCTTCTGAGCCAAAGCAGAGGAGATAGCCAAGTCCGCTTCCCAGCTGCCAAGCGGGGAGAGGAGAAACCTGCCTTTCGGTTTCTGGTCTCTGTCTGTGAGCTTGTATTAAGCTCAATAACGAAAACTGCTACCTGTTTCCTGCTGTGTCCCGTCTACGCAGCTTCATTCTGAAAGGGGGAGCGGGACCCCAGGCAGGCAGGCAGGCGCGCGCGCGCACGCACGCGCACGCGCCATCGGGCCGGGGCAAACGCCCCCGGAGCCCTCAGTCCCCGCTCGCGAGGCCTCCAGCTCTCACTCAACTCTCTGCTAAACGCTCCCAAGAGCCAATGAAACTCAAGAAACCGGGCAAAGTCCCTCGAGGCCCGCGCGGGCCGGCCCACCCCGGCCCCCGCCCCCGGGCCGCGACCACGCCTTCCCGCGCCCGCCGCCCTCCCTGCCGGCCCACCCCAGCAGGCTCCCCAGCGCCCCGCCGCTCGGCCCCGCGGCCCGCGGCCCCCCGCCCCGACCCCGCTGCAGGTCCGCTCGGCCGTCCGCCCTGGGCCGCATCCCGCCACCCCCACCGTGCGAGCCTCGGCTCCACCACGCCGCACCCTCAGGGAAAGGAATGTGCCCGATACCCGCTGCAGAGCCCAGCGTCCGCCGCTGCCGCCACGGCAGGCCCTCGGCCCAAGTCGTGGTCTCGCCGACACCGCCACAGTCGGCCGGCACAAACCTCCCAGCCTCCTCTTTCCTCCCCGCCCCCTCCTTCCCCGCACTCGGAAGCCCGGCCCCCGTGCCTGCCCCCCAAACAGCGTCTCCAATCACTGAATCCCGGCGGCGGCGGTCGCCGGATGTCGCTCTGATTGACAAAAGAGAGAGCCCAATAGCTGAGCGGGCTTTCTCCTTATCCATCAGGATTGACAAGTCCACAGCCTAATGAATGTTTATGCCCGCCCCACGGTTTGGGCCCACCAATGGATACGGCAAAGGCCCTGGTGTCCAGCCTTCTGGACCCTTCGGCTGCGCGTTGTTGCCTGGTGTTACAGGTGCAGTCCCTTCTGCGACTGCAGATAGGATCCGGAGGCTTGGAACGGAAGGCCGTGTGAGAGTAGCTGGAGTGTGGGATGCCCCCTCTGAGGGTTCCCATCGTGACTTGCAAAAGTCCAGAGAGGCACACAGTGGGCCGAGACAAGGCGCGGAGCATGTGGCTCTCGTGATGGCGACGCTCGTCCCGCCATCTTGGGTGCTGGTGGCGGAAGCGCGGACCTGGCTTCCGCCCCTGTGGGTCTGGTGCGGCCACCTGGGCGGGGACGACAGCCCTTGCTTCTTGGCCCAGGCGAAGGTCACTTCGAGGGAACACTTGAGGATGGGTTGTCAACGGTGTTGTCAGGTCCATGGGTTGTTGTGTTTTCTATCACAAAGCAGCACGGAAACAAGGTTTTATTTATTTACATTTAATTTATTGTTTGAGACAAGGTCTTACTATGTAGTTCAAGCTAATCTTGAGCTCACTGTGTACCCCCGGCTGGCCTCGAACTCGTGGCCATCCTCCTGCCTCAGCCTCCTGAGTGCAGGGGGGCACTATACTCAGCAACCCTTTTCCTTTTTTGTTTTCTTTATTTCTTTCTTTTTTTTATTGTTTTCTGAGACCGTCTTGCTATATAGTTCATGCTGGCCTTGAACTCACAGCGATCCTCCTTCAGACTCCTGAGTGCTGGGCCCATTTTATTAAGCTTTTGTGGCATCTACAGGATAGGCAGGGCCTCACACCTTAGAGGTGGCTTTGTAGTTATACCTGGACTCTTTACCATGCCTCTCCTTGGTACCATCCTGAGTCTCGTCTCCACCTCTGGGTATGATTTTTACTATGCTAAGAAAGTAAAGTGTAGGTTACTTTAGTGACAGTTCTACTTACCTATCTGTCCCATACCACCTGGAATTTGTCCCTTATGCTAATTGGGGATTTTTTTTTATGTTGTTGTTACTGGGAATCAAACTCAGGACCTTGCATTTCCCAGGAAGGTGCTGCACCGCTGAGCTACATCCCCAGCTCCTAATTGGGTTTTGGAGCAGAGTAGATCATTCCGGTGGCTCCGGTGGGTATGACTTTGGTTTTTGTGGTTTTCCTGTTTGGGTTTTGTTGCTTCCTGATATCCCCACTAACCTGGTGGGTGGTCTTCAAGGCTGGGACAGGTGCCCTCGGAGACTGCCTCACTTTTTACTTCCCGGCTTTCCAGTATGTCTGTTAAGTAGAGCTGCAGGCCAGCCTTGCTGCCTCACGACAGTCCTGGGGTGCCAGGGACAAGATAGTGCCTAATAGGGATTTTTGTCCTCATAGGAACAGCAACAAAAAGCTTTCTTCCCCCATGTCCCTAATCTGCCTCACAGAACTTAATCTTGCACTTAGGAACTTTCTTTACATTCTGGAGTTCCCCGGGCCCATCTTGCAATATTACCCGAATATGGTGGTGACTCAGACCATGTAATCCAACATCACTGGAAGAGCTTGGTAGACTTACAGATTCTAAGGGTGTTAGTAAGTGGCCTAGGCTGGGCTCAAGCTTGAGATCCTCCTGCCTCAGCCTCTCCTTCAATGCTGGATCACAGGATTGGCCCACCAGTGCACCTGCTCCTGGGGAGACTGAGATTGTGAAACAGTGAGGTTGTAGTTTGATAATATGCCAGTCTGAGCCCTTCTAGTGCAGCCAGCTCCAAGACCACATGTAAATCATCAAGTGAAGTTTGTACTTTGGTTCCCAGCCATGGGACGAAGAGGTGCCAATTCAAATTCCTGTCACCTGGCAAAGCCCATAATTTCATGAGTGACTCACTGTCCTTGTACAATTAAGGACCAGGCCAAGTGACAACTCAATAAAAAAATCTAGTCCCTGCCAGCCGGGCTGGTGGCACAGGTCTGCCAGCACTGCGGAGGCTGAGGCAGGAGAATCACAATGGAGGCCAGCCTGGGCAACTTAGACAATGTAACTCAGTGGTTGGAGGGCTTATCTAGTATGCCAGAGGCTGTTCCAAACCCAGTACCAGAAAAGAAAAAAAAAAAAAACAACACATTTTTCCTGATCAAAACTAGAATATTCTACAAGAACTAGAATTTTATGCGTTAACTGTTGTCTGTGGAACTTGGGGGGGGGGCATGGGTTTTCTCTATGTAGCTCAGGCTGGCCTGGAACCTCTTAGCAGTCCTCCTGTCTCAGCCTCCCAAATGTTGGGATGACAGGTGTGCTCCATGACACCCAGTGCCCATGGAATTTAGGTGACGTTAATACTAAATCAGGGTGGGCCGGGGATATAGCTTAGCAGCACAAGCACCTGCCTGGCAAGTGGAAAGTCCTGAGTTCAATTCCCAGTACAAAAAAAAAAAAAAAGTAAATCAGGGCTGGGGACATAGCTCAGTGGCACAGTGCCTGCCTGGCAAGTAAAAGGTCCTGAGTTCAATTTCCAGTACCAAAAAATACTAAACCATTGAAAGGGGTTATGTGTGTAACTCAGCTAGGGAGTGCTCGCCTAGCACGCAAGGAGCCTTGGGCTTCACCCTCAGCACACCCAATAAGATAATAATGATAGTAATTATATAGTAATCGAAGGATAGCCAAGCAGCTCAGTGAGAGCCAGACACAATGAGCATGCCCGTGATCCAAGTGCCCAGAGGCCAAGGCAGAAGGATCTTGGGTTCAAGGCCAGTTGGGGCTATGTAGCCAGCCTTGTCTTGGATGAAAAAAAGTTCCTGTTAAAGCTGCACAGATAAATAAAAAGGCCAGTGGTGTCACTCACTGCTAGAGAGCACTGCCCAGGTTCTAAAGGCTGTCGGGAGTATAACCTCCGGCCCAGGCCCAGTAAAGGAAAGAAAAGTTCCAGGCAGAAATTAAGCACACCTTGCTGGGCATGGTGGCGCATGTCTGCAATCCCAGCACTCGAGACCAAGGCAGGAGGATTGCCCTAAGTTCCAGGCCAGCCTGAGCTACATAGTGAAACCCTGTCTCAAAAAAAGAAAAGGAAAAAAATTAAGCCCTCCTTGAAAGGGGTGTGGTTTTGGAGAACAGGGCAAGCCACCAAGGAAATAAAACATTCAGCCAGTAAATTACTGAAACCAGGAAGATAAATAGTGCTACTTGTTAAGAAAGGACGGCCGGGCGTGGTGGCGTACGCCTGTAATCCCAGCACTCAGGAGGCTGAGGCGGGAGGGTCCTTGTGAGTTTGAGACCACCTGAGCTACAAAGTGAGCTCAAGGCCAGCCTGAACTGCATAGGGAGACCCTGTCTCAAAAAGACCAAAAACAAGGGGGGGCCTGGGTTCAGTTCCCCACACTTAGGGGGAGGCAGGTGCTGGCTGTGTGGCTCAATGGTACTGCATTTTCCCAGCACGTGCAAGGCCCTAGTTTCAGTCCCCCTCAAGAAAAAGGAAAACAAGAAGGAAGAACAAAAAAAACAAAGGAGAGAAAATACAGCTGTGAGCATTTATCCACGAGAGAGGCAGGGGTTGGAGGAGATACATTTAAACATTTAGCACTGAAAGAGATCAAGGGCCAACTAAAGTTGCAGCATTCAAATATAAGACTATTTTGAGAACCGGAAGGAGATGATAAAAGAAATTCCACGGAGTGGGCACGGGTGCAGCAAGGGAAGCGAATCGCTTGGCAGCTGCAAGTGAGACCAAAAGAGTGTTTATGTCAAAACCGTGATTTCAGTCCTGGCCCGGGCGATCACAGGCCGCTGCCTCCGCCTGCTCTGGAGTGAGCTCTTCAGTGGCTAACCCAGCGATCCAGGAGCCATAACTGCCCTGTGGACGGCCCCTTGTCCCAAAGCTCTTCCTGTTTCTCACTACTGTACCCCTCTTATTTTTTTTCCCCCCTTGGGACAGGGTCTCACTATGTAGTACAGGCTGCCCTTAAACTCACTCTGTTGCCCAAGTTGGACTCAAACTCTCGGTGATACTCCTGCCTCAGCCTCCTAAGTGCTAGGATTACAGGCGTGTGTAAACACGGGCATACAGTTTGCCCCCTTTGTCTATAGCCAACCTAGGTTATTTGCTTTCCTTCTCCAAAATGTATAAAAGTGCTCTTAGCTTTGCTCAGCAGAAGTTTTGCCAGATGCTATCTAACCCTGCCATTGGTAGGTTCTAGAAACTTGTCTTAGCACTTAGCCCTTCTTGGGCTACCCTCTGTAATGGCTCAATAAGTGCTTTTATTTCAGTGATCCCTCAGTCTTAGGGATTTATGCCGGGTATGGTGGCACACATCTGTAATCCCAGCACTTGGGAGGCTGAGGCAGGAGAATCGTTCCAAATTCAAGACTGGCCTGGGCTACAAAGTGAGCTCAAGGTCAGGCTGAACTGCATAGAGAGACCCTGTCTCAAAAAGACAAAAAAAAAAAAAAAAAAAAGCTTGGGTTTGAAAGAGCACGTGCTAAGAATGAGCACGTGGCACATGTCTGTGATAGCACTATGGGAGGCTGAAGCAGGAGGAATCCCAGACTCAGGCCCAGCCCGGGGAACTTATAGTAACATGAATTACTGAGACAGGAATTAGGATTGTATTCTGTGGCACTGGGGATGGAACCCAGGCCTATATCCCTGGCCCGTGTTTGTTTGTTTAAGGCAGGATTTCCCTAAATTACTGCTCATGAATTTGCAATCTTCCTGCCTCAGCCTCCCAAATGCTAGGATTACAGACATGCATCACCATGCCAGGCAAGACAAGTCCATTTGTTTTCCAAAGTATCCCCTGCCTTTCTGGTGATCAGGACTGAACCTAGAGCCTCCAAGTGTTTTTTGAACTCCCTATCAAGGTATCAGTTACACTGGATGAGAAATAAAGTTATGCTGGGCATAATGGCACATACTTGGATCCTAGCACTCAGAAGGCTGAGGCAGGAGGGTTACCATGAGTTTGAGGCCAGCCTGGACTCCATAGTGAAACCGTCTAAAAAAAATAATAATAATTGTAAAAGAGCAGAGCATGGTAGTGCACAGTACTTTGGAGGCAGAGGCAGGAAGATCGTCATCAGTGTAAAGCCACCCTGGGTTACATAGCGAGTTCCAGATCAGCCTGAACCACTTAGTGAGATCCTGTCTCTAAAACAAGAAATGGAGTCATGTTATATTGTGTATTTACAGTTCTATGCTTACTGTTCTGCATATACTGGCAATAAAACTACATAATATTACTTGTGGGGAAAAAAGAAATAAAGTCATATGGCGCACAGAAGACTAACATGAGACCCAGGGATGTAGCTCAGCGGCACAGGGCCTGTCTGGCAAGTGCAAGTTCAAGTCCTGTGGAGAAGGGCATTCTTCACTTAATCTTTCAATGTATTGCCTTAGGTATAACCCGACCTAGGTTGCTGTATTCTGGAGGAAGTCTAACAAACAGCTTTGTAAGCCCTGGCTCCAACACTAAATGTTTTGCTGTGTTATGTAGAAAAGGAATGTTGACAGGATGGCTGTCTAGTCAGGTCTCAGGCCTATGGTAATTGAGTTGTATTGTGTTTGCTAAAACCAGGTGTCTCGTTTTATCTCAATAAAAGGTGATGGAAAAGGTGATTCGGGGCTACAGTTTGGGGAACTGTAACCCCCTGATCCCAGGACATTATCCCTCGTGTATTTCTTTTTCTTGTAACTTTTTATTCATCCGTGGGTACCTCGCTTTTGGCACCTGTTCACCCTGGACAGAAATGGGTAATAGACCAACCAAGTCCCAGTACTAAAAAAAAAAAAAGAAAAAGACTAACATGAAATCAAGTTAGCACTCACTAAAACAAAACCAGGCAACTGTAGGTAGAAGGACTGCCGGTGTAGGCAATCTCAATTTTCCATTGGGTTTTTGTTTTGTTTTCTGAGACAGGAGACAGGATCTCGGTATATAGCTCAGGCTGGCCTTGAATTCACTATGGAACCTAGGCTGACTTTGAACTTGCTTCAGTCCTCCTGCCTCTGCCTCCCGAGTGCTGGGATCACAGGTGCCACCACACCTGGCTGCTTATGTTGGTTTTTGTTGTTTTATTACTACGTGTTTGTCAGACACAGTGGGCACTTTCACCGTGGGAATTTCGTACGTACACAGCAGGATGATCTTGGTCAGAACAGTGGGCGCTGGCCCTGGCAGGGTGTGGGTGCGGCAAGTTTAACCCGGGTAGGGCGCGCCCAGACCGAGCCCTACTCCCACCTCCCCTGTCCGAGGCCCAGGCCGAGTCCGCACAGGGACAGGCCTCCTTCCCCAAACCTGCCTTGGAACCTTGAGAAATCCAGGGTGTGTCCTTCGCCCCCAAGCCGCCCTCCTCCTCCTGGTGCCCAGGGCAGCTGTTAATAGGACAATTACCCAAGAAGCAAAGGAACGATCCCATGCCCGTGTGTCATCCTCCGGGTATAGCCATGAAATCACTGGGAAAAGTGAGCGCATGCGCGGTTCCCCAGGGAGCGGCCAACAGCGCTCAGCAAACCAGGCCTCGCCTTTTCCTCTGGCGCGGCTGCCGTGAGGAAGAAAGCCTGGGAAGCCCGGAAGAGGGTTGGCTCCGATCAGGGATTTAGGCTCAAGAAAGAGCCAAGTAACTATAAAACACATGGAGCCGGGCGTGGGGGAGCGTGTCTGGCATCGCAGCCTTCCGGAGGCTGCGGCAGGAGGACTGTGTGAGTTTGAGGCCAGCCTGAACTGCATCGTGAGACCCTGTCCCAAAAAAACAAAAACTATAAAACACAGACCGAAATCCCCGCTCCTGGAGCAAGTGTAGATCCCACCCACCCGGAAGCCCCCAGGGAAGGGGCTGGGCTGGCTGGGGCTCAGATTTCTTTACATAGCGAAACTGCTTTTTAACCCCAAAGGGAAACTCAAGTCACTCCGCCATCCAGGTTGGCCTTTAATTTTCCTTGCTTAAAGCTGTTTTTAACATTTTTTTCTTATTTTGTGCCAGGCACTGTTTTTCAGATTTTAATTAGTAATTCATTCAATGCAGCAACACAATGGTGTAAATACTACATCGGCTTATGGCACAGATAAAACCAAAACACGGGGGGGGGGGTGAAGGGCGGGTTGTGAATAATTCGTCAGAGATCATACAAGTCCTCAAAGGGCAGGGGTAAAATACTAAGTTTTAAAATCCACCCCTGGGGCTGGGGATATAGCTCAGTGGAATAAGCGCCTGCCTAGTAAGTGCAAGGTTCCGAGTTTGATCCCCAGTATCGGAAAAAAAAAACCCACACACACACACAAAAGAGTAAAATCTACCCCCATGACCACCCCACAGTGGCAGTCTGAGAGAGAGTCTAGGATTACATCCCATCAGTATTAAGTGTTAAGTGGGTCATGTGAGGAAATCTCAGTTCGGGACACATGTCCTCCCTTCTTACACGGTAAACATTATTACATTATTAGCGAGCTTGTTAGCATCTGTGGGACTCAGAACATTGAGTTTAACCCACTGTACATTTGTACTTTAGCATAACAGTAGCCTGGTGTGTGTCTCAGTTGCTACACCTGGAGGATACAGGAAGCAACTTTCCTGTTTGCCCAGTTGATAAGACCAACAGCAAGGTGTGAGGTGTGTGCATGTATGCAAAAGTGTCAAACTGGGTTGGTTGGTTTGTTTCTTTCTTGAGGCAGTGTCTCACTATGTCGTTCAGGCTACCTTCAACTCTCACACTGATCCTACTGCCTCCGCCTGCCAAGTGCTGGGATTACAGGCGTGCACCACCAGATGGGCTCAAACTGGGATTTTCACCCACATTTATGCTCAGTTGAACAGATTTTGTGTATGTTAACCTGAGCATCATGGGGGGTAAAATATACCCACACCACTTTTCTGCTATGCAAACATGTATGTACTTTACCATAGTGGAATGGGGATTTATTTTGATTTTTCTGGTGGAAGTAGTCAAACAATGGCAGATAAAAAAACAGATTTGCAAATTTTGGAGAAGCTTGAAATGAACCATCAGATCATTCATGTATCAATGATGAAGATGATAATGACTTTGACACTGGCCATGTGAGCGAAAGTTCCTGTGACAGTGAAATGGAGCAAGAACGGACTGATACAGACCCGGAAGGCAGCCCTCCTTGATTCAGATGGCAAAGAATACAGCAATGCAAGCGCATATTTGACTAGTAGAAATGCTACAAAATGGTCACACAATGGAATGGACCTATCCAATATTAGAACTAGGTCTGAAAAATACAGTGAGGGTCTTGGCAGGGGTGAAACCTGTTAGAATCAATTCAGTGTTGGAAATTCTAACAGAAGAAATGCTACAAGATGCTGTGTGAAGTGCAAGTATAAAGTTCCATATGCAGCCAGAGCCAAACTAAAAAATGTATCTGTTATGTTGCCTCACTAGCTGAACTGAAGTGTTCATACGTCTGCTCTCCTGAGCAGGGCTTTCTCGTGGTTATCCCAGGAATCTAAAAGACTGATGGAAAAGCCATGGGTCTGGGCCTCAAGTGTGTAGAACAAGCAATGATTTGGTTTCCTTCAGAACTGCCTGAGGTTTGATGAAAAAACCCAATGAAGAAAATGAACTGATAATCTGGCTAATACCCATTCGTGATATTTGTGTGTAATTGTCAAGCAATTTATACAGCATCTGAATATGACTATTGTTTTGTATTGTTTGAGACAGGGTCTCACTGTGCAGTTCAGCCTGACCTTGAACTCATTGTGCACCCCAGGCTGGCCTTAAACTCATGGTGATCCTCCTGCCTCAACCTCGCGAGTGCTGGGATTACAGGTGTGTGCCACCGCACCCAGCTCATACATGACTATTGAACATCTTGCGGCATTTCTGGTCGCTGTATCTTCAGGCAGTATATTCCCCCAAAACCTTCAAAATATGGAATAAAAATGTATGCCCTTGTTGATGTTAAGACTAATTATGCTTTTATTTTGAAATTTATCCTGGAATTCAGCCATCAGTAAGAAACCCAATGATGCTGTGCACAGACTTGCCATCCCCTCTCCCAAACTAATCAGAATGTGGCATTTGACAGTTGGTTTGCTGGTTTCCAATAGATGTTGCACTTGGTAAAAGAGCACAAACCGACCACTTAGGAACTCTGCACAAGAAGAAAGCAGAAATTACAAATGATCCTCGCACTCAGGAGCAAGAGAATCGCAGCAAGTCTGAGGCCAGCCTGGCCCTCATAGTGAATTCAGGGCCAGCCTGAACTGCATAGCAAAACCGTCTCCAAAAGACAAAAACAACCAACCAACCAAACAAACAAACAAACAAAAAACACATGAAATGTTGCCATTTCTAACCAGAGAATTATATAGTACAATCTTTGGATTTTGGAAAGATATAACACTGGCCTCAGATAAAGCAAAGAAAAACAGACTCGGTGCTGCTGATGTCAACACTGCACCATGATGGAAATATTGATTGGGAACCTCAAAACAGAAGCCTGAGGTGGCAACTTCAATAGCAAAAGGGAAAGTGGAGTAGATGTGGTTGATGAGTTATGTGATGTCACTTATAACACAAAGCATTGGCCAGCGGGTGTGTTTTACTTGATCCTAAACATGTGTGGCATGGACAGTTTGATAGTTTACAAAGAAAATTACAAGTTGAAAATATTACCAAGAAATTTTTTTTTAGAGGATCGGGACCGGAGCTCATCAGAGATCATTTACAACAGAGGGAAACAAAATGTTTATGCCCGGGGAACTACGCAAATAAAAGCACACTGGTGAGTGAACAGGCGGGCGCAGCATCATAAAGCCCTACTGCGGCAACAGTGTCTTGGTTATTTTTCTTTCATTGCTGTGACAAAATACCCAACACCCAAAATGAAGGAAGGAAAGGTTTATTTCGCTTACAGTTTGTGGAGGTTTCAGTCCATACTTGGCTGGCTCAGAGGCAGAGTGGCAAACGGCAGAGGACAAACCGTTCATGGCAGCAGAGCACAGCAAAACAACCAGCAAAAGGGAGGAATGGCTGCAAATAGCCTCCTTTTCTCCCTTACATTGTAAACAGCCTACTCCCACCTGGAGGGGGGGGCGTGTAGCTCTCACACAGTCTCCATGCCCTCCTCTTCCACAGGCTCACAATGTGTACAAAGTTAGCACCTTGGCTTCCTGCAGACCACTCAGCCAAGCTATAGACTCCCCAAATTGACACAATGTATAAACCATAACAAACAGGAAAACAGAGATATCAGCTGTGCCCTACAAGAAGGCATCAGAAAACAAAACATACCTGCTGTTAGTGTAAGCGAGGCTTGTGTATGGAACATGCAGGTGTCACACACAGTTGTCACGTGTGAAGGCTGCCTAGGGTGTGACGGTTGAGGCCACGCTGGTTTCTGTGGCGCACTTTTGTGTTGACACTGTAGTTCACATAGATCTTTATTTATTTATTTATTTTGCCTTTTTTTGAGAAAGGATCTTGCTATGCAGTTCAGGCTGGACTTGAGCTCACTTTGTAGCCCAGGCTGGTCTCAAACTTGAAACGATCCTCCTGCCTCAGCCTCCCAACTACTGGGATTAAAGGCATGCATCATCATTCCTGGCTCTTTTCATAAACATGTACACAAGCTGATATGAAAATGTTGATGTTTATTTTAAACTCACAATACGTATCTGGAATTTATTTTATTTTTGTCTTTTTGAGACAGGGTCTCGCCATGCAGTTCATGCTGGGCTTGAGCTCACTTTGTAGTCCAGGCTGGTCTCAAACTTATAGCAATCCCCCCGCCTCAGCCTGCAGAGTGCTGGGATTACAGGCGTGCACCACCATGCCCAGCTCACATCTGCTGTCAGTGTAAGCAATGTGCTGTTGTCATGTGTGCAGATTGCCTTTTCTGTGATAATTGAAGTAAAGATTATTTTTCTATAGTGTTCTATTGGTACTTTCATTGTAGCTCATTTAGGAATTTATTTCTGTTGTTAGTTTTAGAATTCGTACACCAAAAAACAACTGATGTTGAAAATCTTGATGCTTTTTCATAAACAGAAAATATTAAAAATTCACTTTTTAAATATTTTTCCTGTTTAGTCATCGTTTAATGTAATAAAACTCAAAATTAAAATTAATAATTCATCAAGAGAAATATTCTAAAGAATGAAGGTAGGTACTATACACACACAGTAACACATCCTTCATGACAAAATTGGTGAGGTGTCCCGTGGGCTACACCATCAAAGAGGTAAGGCTCTTGTGCTAGCCAGCCTCTTCCCAACGCACAGCCACCAACTACCTTAAAAGATTGCTTTTTGCTGTGTAGTTCAGGCTGGTCTTGGTGTAGTTGTCATACGTGTAATCCCAAGCCTTCTAGGAGGCTGAGGCAGGAGGATCACAAGTTCAAGCCCAGCCTGGACAACTTAGATCCTGTCTCAAAAAGATAAAACAAAACAAAGAAATTATGAGCGTGGACCATCTCGAAAAAGGCACATAAAGTCCCCACCAAGAAGAGAAAAAGCTTGCCCTGTCCCTGCATAGCCGGCCAGAAGGTCCGTCCAGATCCTGTCTCCTTGCACCGTGAGAGCAGCACGTGAGGAGGGCTCTGCGTAAAGGGCGCACAGGGTGGCGGCCCAGGTGCCGCTGACGGTGCCCTCGGGGGACTGCCCACGGCAAAGCGCCCTGAAAGGACAGCGTATGCTGCAGACACGGGCCCGGGACACACAACCCGCCGCAGAGCCTGGTGCCCCGGGGAGCCTGTGTGTCGCCACGAGACGCCCGGCACCCCAGGCTGGAGGAGGACAGCACCTCCCCGCAGAGGGCCTCAAGATCCGAAGGGAGACGTGGCACCTCTGTCCAGATTATACCAGGGTCCAGCGACGAAAGCGGACTTCCCCTGCCTGCGACACGGATGCCAAGGAAAGCCACAGGCTGGAGAGGAAGCAGGAGGAGGGGACGGGCCTACGGCCACCGCAGGATGTTCAGAGCCGGCAAGCAGAGCCACGCGCGGGGGCGGGGAGCGGGGCGGGGCGAGGTGGGGCGAGGGCCTGGGACGGGGCAGGGCGGGGCTCGGTTAGAGGGCGGGGCGGGGCGAAAGAAGAGGTAGGGCGGGGACACTGGGCTGGGGCGGGGCTATCAGTGAATAGAGGCGGGGCGAGGCCCCGGGGGCGGGGCGGGCGGAGGGCCCGGGGGCGGGGTGGGCCGGGGCGGCGCTGTCAGACTGTCCGCCTGCGGAATGCAGAGACCTGAGGCCTGGCCACGTCCGCACACGGGGGAGGGGGTCGCGGGGACCCAGACTGGGGTCCTGGCGCCGCCCGCCCGAGCCGGGGAGCCCTCGGGGCTGCGGGTACGCAGCGGTGGCGTGGGGTTCAGGGCGGCGGTGCCCCGGGGGCCGTGGGGACGGGGAGACGGCCAACTCTCAGCTGGCGCCCGCGATGGGAACTTTGTGCCACTGCTGCCCGGCCCGGGGAAGGGCGTCCGTCCGGCCCGGGAGGGGAGGAAAGTTTGCCTTGCGCGGCTGAAGTTGTGGGGCGCTGGGAGCCGGGTGGGGGCATTCCGCTGAGAGGGGAGCCGCGCGAGTGGGCCTGCGGAGCGCCCTGCCGCCCGTGGGGGACGGTCGCGCTTCTGGGGCCCCGGGCCAGCTGCACAGAGAAAGCCGGCGCCCGTCCCTCCGGCCCAGGTTCTGTGATACACTCAGACTCGGACTCTGGAGCAGTCAGTGCATGACAGAACTTGGGCTGGGAGGACGTTCCGCACCCAGGGCCTGCGGGAGACGTCTGTCTGGGCGCAGAGTGGGCCGTGGAGTTGGCCACGTGGACCCGGGCTGGGTGTGCGGAGCCTCTGAGGAGCTGCTCGGGCCACAGATCCCACGGAGCCCTTGACGGGGCGGGGTCCCCTTGAGTGGGGCCCAGCCAAGCTCTCCTCCCGGTCAGTTGCAGGAACCCTCCCTCTACACCATCAAGGCTGTGTTTATCCTCGATAACGACGGACACCGGCTGCTGGCCAAGGTAAGCCCCCACCCTGAGCCACCCCGAAGACAGCGCTGCAGCTGCAAGAAAGGGGTCCCCACCCAGCTCCCCGAGACTCTTCTGAGGTCCCATGGACACAGCAGCCCCGCCTTGTCCAGCAACACCTCCTGTTTCTGCTCAGGCTCCCCAACACGCGTGTCACTTCCCCATCCTCCCTCCGGGTCCGCAGGCTGTGGCCTGGCAGGTGTAAACCCCGAGAGGTCAGTGGGGGGTGGAGCCCAGGACCCAGGAGTGCTGGTCCCCAAACAAATGACTGCACTCGTGCTCTGCATTTTGGTGGCCATGACGATTGAGAGCGAGGATTTAGAAGCTGTGGGATTTGGAGAGCGTATAATCCAAGACTTAAATTTCACACATGCAGTAAAAGGGGTGTAGAGTTGGTAAGCATATGACGGTCAAGGCCAATGCTATTACCATAACTCAAGATGTGTTTTTCTCCAGTGCTCGGATGTAGCCAGTGGGAAGGCCCTTGGTTAAATCTCCAGGGATTTTTATCTTTTACTTTTTGAGATAGGGTATCGATCACTCACCAAGCTGCCCGGGCGACTCTTGAACTTTCAGTCCTCTTGCCTCGGCCTTCCAGAACACCAGGGTTCCAGGCGGGCACCAGGTTTCAAGGTTTTAACTTGAAGCTGGGATTGATACTCACTGGTGCCTTTTAATTCTCAGGTATCAATCCTAGCAAACCATTCACACTGTTAGCTACAGCAGAGCTAAAGCATCTAAATTAGCTATGAAACCCACTGTAGATGGTGTTTGTTTGTTTGGGGCTAGAATTTTTTGCCTTTGTAACATTCAAATAAACTTGCTGGCCCAGTCAGGGGCCCCCAAGGAGACTGCTAGTTTGGCTACACCTCAAGGGCTAAATGTGCAAACTCCACGTCCAGAAATGTGAAAGGTGAGCTGACCCCACCTTGCCCTAGCAGAGGGCCAGGGAGGATCAGCCCTGTGCCGCCCCCTGGGCCTTGGCCCAGCGAAACCCACACAGTTACAGATTAAGAAACTCAGTCGGGGGATAGGCTTACCGAACCCAAATTTTAAAAAGCACTGCCAGGCATGGTGGGGCATGCCTATAATCTCAGCATTGGGGGGCGGGGCTGAGGCAGGAGGATCATTGCGAGTTGGAGACCAGCCTGGACTGCATAGCCAGACCCTGTCTCAAAGACAAAAAAAAAAAAAAAAGCGCTAATTTCCTTATGGTTTATGTGCCAGAAACTTCTGTCTGGTTACTTAGCCTTTACCAGCACCCTTTGTGAAGCCAGGCCATCCAGGGCATAGAAGCCCAGGGGAGCCCCCATCACTGTGAAATGTGGAGAAGGCCTGCGACTTCTTCACAGCCTGGGTTAATCATCTGCTAAACAGTTCCTGTTAGGAGGGTCACTGCTCCGGGAGGGCTGCCGGCTTTGCCGGCTTTCTCGCGGGATGGAGAACCAGTGGAAACTCGGTGGGACAGGGTGGCGCACACCTGTGAGCCCAACATTTGAGAGGCTGAGGCAGGCAGATTGCTGTGATTTTGAGGCCCTGCTGGGATACATACGATAGTGAGTTCAAGGCCATTCAGACTACATAACAAGACCATATCTCCAAAAACTGAGTAAGAAGAGCTAGGGACGTAGCTGAGTGCTCCCTGGGTCCAAACCCCATTACTGGAAAAGGGAGAGAAGGAAAAGGAGGAGGAGGAGGGGTAAGAAGAAGGCTCTGAAGCAGCCTCACTAGTAGAGACTTGGACTTTCTTTGGTTTAAAGTTTGTAGAGGAGTTGGGTGTGGCGGCGCACACCTACAATCCCAGCAGTTGGAAGGCTGAGGCAGTAGGGTTACCATGAGTTTAAGGCCAGCCTGAGCTGCATAGTGAGTTCAAGCCCGTCCTGGACTACATAGTGAGACCCTGTCTCAAAAACAAACAAACAAAAAAACCTGTAAAAGGAGCTCAGCATACTGGTGCACTCTTGTAATCCTCCCAGTACTTGGGAGGCAGAGGCAGGAAGATCGCCATCACTTCAAAGCCAGCCTGGGTTATATAGCGAGTTCCAGGCCAGCCTGAACTACATAGTGAAACCCTGTCTCAGAAAACAAAATAAACAGAAACAAACCAAAAATATAAAGTATAATCTGTAAAGGAGAGATGGGGCAGGGCAGCGGGGTCCGGTGTGGCCATCACCCACAATTCCCGCCCCTGGGAGGAGCAGGCCCTGAGGAGAGCCTGTACCCCTTCATCTTCTCCCCTCATAGTATTACGACGACACGTTCTCCTCCTGCAAGGAGCAGATGATCTTTGAGAAAAACGTCTTCAACAAGACCAGCCAGACTGACAGTACGTATTTGCGTCTTTCTTCTCCAGAATCTGAAACAAACACCCTCATCTGTCCCACCAGTGTCCATATCCCCAGCCAGTCCTTTCTCTCTGAGGCTGTCCGTCCTCTCCTTCGACCTTCATCTGGGAACTCCCTGCCCATTGCCACCTCCCACCCCATCACAGGGGGCCCCTGCTAGCTGAGGAAGTCGCCTGTGGGTGGCCCGGCCACTGGCCCCAGTCCAGGTCACTGTTGTTCTTCTACATGACCATCCCGGGGGATGGGCAGCCCACCCCAGTGTCCCCAGCGCTGGTCTCTCAGGAGACAGGTGGGAGTTCAGGTTGGCATCAGGCAGCGGTGGCCGGATCTGAGTCCCCCACTTCCAGGTGAGATCGCGTTTTGGGGGGGCATGACCATCGTCTACAAGAGCAGTGTGGACCTCTTCCTGTATGTGGTGGGCTCTTCACAGGAGAACGAGGTGAGCCCAGGTGGGCAGGGGATGAGGAGAGTCTCATGGGAAATGGGGTACAGTGGGGAGGGCACCCTGGTAGCCCTGCTCTGGCTCCAGGGTGGGTAAGGGCAGCCAGCATGGCTCGCTCTGGGATAATGCATGTCCGTGATACCACTTAGGTTCCTAGGGACCCGGAAATGAAGTCACCAAGCCCTCAGCAGGGGCCTATCGATTCTTGTTCTGCTTTGTTTTATTTGAGACAAGATCTCACAAGGTAGTTCGGGTTGGCCTTGAACTCACTATGGAGCCCAGGCTGCCCTCAGATTCATGATGCTCCTCCTGCCTCCTGCCTCAGCCTCCCGAGTGCTGGGATGACAGGTGTACACCACCGTGCCCAGCTTTGATTTTTCCTTAATGTGACCATCATCTGAAATTCCCTCTCAGGTCAAACCGCAGCCGTCTCCAGCCCAGCTTCTGTGAGCAGGGAGGCTGGGGCTGCAGCCCTCATGGGTGGCCAAGGGTGCTCGAGCCTCGGCCTCAGCCGCTGTGTCTTCCTCCCTAGCTGATGCTTGTGTCTGTGCTCACCTGTCTGTTTGAGTCCCTGAGCCACATCCTCAGGTGAGTGATGGCCTCTGCCCTGCAGGGCCCGGCCCAAGGCCTCAGTTGTCCCAGGTAGGTCCCTCTCCCACAGTAGGTCCCCACCAGCCTCAGATAGCAGCCCCGAGGCCCTGCCCCTTACGACCTCCCTGAGTTGCCTGGGGTCACACCTATGACTAGAACAGAGTGCTGGACCCGGGGGTTTTTTGGCGTTTTTGTGGTACTGAGCGTCTAAACCGGCGCCTTCACACTGAGCTACGCTGCCAGCCCTTTGTATGCTTTATTTCGAGAGAAGGTCTTGCTAAATTGTTAAATGGCCCAGGTGGGGCTCAAACATGCCATCCTTCTACCTCAGACTCAGGATTTTTGTTGTTTGGTGGTTTATTTTGAGATGAAATCTCACTATGTACGTCGTCAGGCTGGCCTTGAACTATGTACCTCAGACTAGTCTCAAATTCATGATGATCCTCCTGTTTCAGCCTCCCTTGTGCTTGGATCACAGGCCAGGCAAGCTCAGGGATTTTAACCAGCAGCTCTGGATGGTTCTCCCAGCATCCTCATTCTGTTATGTTTCTGACTCAGAGACTATGGCCTGGGCAAACCGACCTAAGATAATGCAAAAACAAATGCGCACCTAAACCGACTGTGAGATGCATTTGGGTCCTGGGGAGGGGTCGGTGCCAAAGCGAGGGAGGCTGGGAAAGCTGGGCTGGGGAAGCACAGGCTGGGCCCGCTGCCTGCCTCGGGGAGCGCTCTGGCTCCGGTTCCGGTTCCGGTTCCGGTTCCGGCGAGGGCTCAAGCACCCGGGTGTCCGCCTCAGGAGGAACGTGGAGAAGCGCTGGCTGCTGGAGAACCTGGACGGGGCCTTCCTGGTGCTGGATGAGATTGTGGATGGCGGGTGAGGCGGGGCGGAGGAAGAAGGGCAATTGATCCATCCGGGACACAGTACTCAGCTCCCCTAGCACAGCCCCGGCGTCCCGGTCCCCACCCCCTACCCTTGAGGACGGGACTGAGGCCACTGTCGGTGTGAGCTGAAGTCCAGCGGAGCGGCCCCCCCAACAGGACAGGGGTTACTAGGCAGCGTTTGGGGACAGTTGATCTCCAGGGCCAAGAGAAGGGCCCCTGCCCTGCCGGAGGTCTTCAGAATCTCCCTGGCCCACCCCTGCTCCAGCTCCGGGGCGGAGCCGGAGCTCTGTGCATGGGGGTGGGTTATGGGAGAAGGCCAGGCTGTGGAGCAAGCAAGTGGCGCTTTTATGGATACATCCATATTTTGCTTCTTTCCTTTTTTTAATGGTTATTTGAGACGGTGTCTCCATCTGTGGCCCAGGCTGGCCCTCTTGAATTCCCTACATAAGCAAGGCAGGTCTTCAATTGGCGGTGATTCTCCTGCCTCAGCCTCCCAAATCCTGGGATGACAGGCGTTCGCCACACCTGGCACCCATTTCCCAATTTTCCCCCAGGGATGTGCAGGAGAAGCAAAGCCGAGAACTCCCAGTGGGAGGGAGGGGGTGACTTGGGAGGGGTCCTGGAGGGGAGATGGTGCAGGTCACACTGGAGAGGGCTGCATTGTGGTCAACAGAGGCGGCCTAGGGGCCCAAGATGCTGACTTTCCTCTGGTTCTTCTCTGACTTGCAGTGTGATCCTGGAGAGTGACCCGCAGCAAGTGGTCCAGAAAGTGAATTTTAGGGTGAGTCTTCTCCCCCGACCTCCTCAGGCTACCTCCTGTCCTCCACCACCTGTCCTCTCTGGACAGCCGCTGTAGGACCAGGCAGTAGAAACTCAAGTTCTAACCAAACGCAGTGGTGCACACCTGTCATCCCAGCACTCAGAAGGCTGAGGCAGGAGGATCACTGCAAGCTTGAGGCCAGCCTGGGCTACATAGTGAGACCTTGTATCAAAAAAGCACCAAGTGGGACTGGTCTTAGAGCTCAGTGGTGTAGTGCCTGCCCGGCAAGCACAAGGTCCAGAGTTCAATCCCCATTACAAAACAAAACAAAGATAACCTCTGGTTCCCTGGCAGGACCCCAAGCTCTCCCCAGCCTCCCTGGTAGGAAGTATAGCCGGGAAATCGGCATCCTCAGGGTCCCGTGAGGCTGCCTGGCCTGGGCTCTGGGGCTCGAGTGCAGTAGGCCCCCCCTGCTGTGCCTTCTTGTGTCTGGAAGGGCCCCCCCCCGCAATTCCAGGCACCACACGGGTCCCCAGGTCCTGGTGTCCGCGGGACAGGTGCCAGGACTTCTGCGGACCCGGGACACAGGAGCTGCTCTGGACCTCCCTAACTCCTGCACCCCAACCCGCAGCCCCTCTTTTCACCCTGGTGGCCCGTACCCTTGTCACTTCCCCCGACTGCCTCTCTTGCAGGCGGATGAGAGCGGCCTGGCGGAGCAGAGTGTGGCCCAGGTAGGTCCCCTGATCCATCTGCCTTGGCCAGAAATGGGCTGGAGATGGGGAAGGTGGGCACCCCGGGAGGCTGTCAAGGCCAGGAAGGGGTGTCAGTGACAGGCCATCTCCTGGGGAGAGTCACAGACCCTGCCTGCTCTCCAGGTGGGCATCTGGGTGCACCTAGGGGGATGGGCATGGTGCCACCTGCTGCCTCTGCTCTGGGGCTGGTTTAGCAGGATGGGACCCAAAGGGAACGGCCCGTTTTCTCTTGTTTTTAAGACGCTCTCACACGGCCCAGTTGCCTTGAACTGCTGGGCTCAAGCGATTTTTCTGCTTCAGCCTCCTGAGCAGCTGGAACTACAGCACAGAGCTGTGTTAAAGAAAGGACTTGGTCCTATTATAGGCCGGTTGTGGCGGTATATGCTTACAACTGGGCTGGGGATATAACTCAGTGGAATAAGCGCCTGCCTGGCAAGCACAGTGTCCTGAGTTCAATCCCCAGTACTGCAAAAAAAAAGAAAGAAAGAAAGTATATACCCGTATATACCTGTAATTCCAGGACTCAGGAGGCTGAGGCAGGAGGACTACAAATTCAAGGCCAGCCTGGGCCACATAGGGAGATCCTGTTTCAAAGTAAAATCAAAACTAAATATGGCTAGGGATGGAGCTCAGTGTTCCCTGGGCTCAGTCCCTCCTACTGAAGACAAGAAAATGCCAGGCCGGGACCCAACACCCCCACTCAGCATCTGATGCTGCGCCCGAGGGACCCCGCCGAACTCTGCATGGTGCTGAGTGCACGCAGATGTGTGTGTGGCTGGGGCGGGGTCCTGAACCTGAGGCCAGGTCGGCTCTCAGGCTGCATGGACTTCCGGCTAGGCCGACTGCCTGCCTCCTCCGCCGGCCCGGGAGTCTCTCTGCTCAGACTAACCCGCTTCTCTGGAGCTTCAGGCACTGTCACTGACTCGTCTTCCCACGGGCGCTCTGCTGAGAGCCCGGGCCAGCTGGTGGGTGCCCCCTTTCCGCAACACCCTCTGCTTCCGCGCGTGCCCTCATGCCCTCTGGGAGTGAAAGCAGCTGCATGGCCATCCTCAGAGTGCATGCCACTTGGGGAACCGATAGGAACAAACTGCTGAGCTGGGTGTGGGGGCGCAAGCCTGTGATCCCAGTCCTGGGGAGGCTGAGCCAGGAGGATTGCTAAGAGTTGGAAGCCAGCATGGGCTACAAAAGTGAGTTCGAGGCCAGCCTGAATTGCACAGTGAAACCCTGTCTCAAACAGACAAAAAAAACCCCACCAGAATAATAAATAGGAAACCACAGTGGCAAACGGATAAAGAGAAAGACTCCCCTAGAAGTTGAGGAGCCTCCTGTCCCTGAGAAAGGAACGGGGACGGAAACGACGCGGGCCGGAGCCTCCTCGGCACAGCCCACCCCCGCTGCTTGACACTGTCGGGCAGGTTGGGCTGGGGCGCCAGCCCCCGCCGGGAACGCCCGGAGCTCTCGGGTGCGGCCGGGCCCTGCGTCTGCGGGCACGTGGCACCGTGGGCGGGAACCCGCGTGGCACGGAGGAGGCGGGGCGCCGCCAGGGCGCAAAGGCAGGAAGCGAGAGCTGGGCCCTTCCTGTCCCCCGGCCTCGCCTCCTTTAGGCAGTGGGAGGTGCGCTGCTGCCACCTAGTGACGGGGGGTGGGTGTCCCCGGCCCCCTCATGGCCGGGAAAGCCGTTCCCGGTCTCCCCAACTTTCCCTGCCTCCCGCATCACCCCAGGTTCTGCAGTCCGCCAAGGAACAAATTAAATGGTCGTTGCTGAAGTGACGGCGATCCTGGCCTGAGTCCGAAGGCCCCAAAGGTTCCGCTGCTGGCCCGCCCGGGATGCCGCGGCCCGGCGAGCTGCCTTTCCCGGCCCCCAATAAACCCGCTTTGTCTGCTGCCCAGGGCCGCCTCCTTTCCGGGCCCGCGAGCGGCGCGTTCACACACGGCTCCTGCGTGACGCCGAGGGCGGCTCAGACACGCCGCTCCCTCCAGCTGTGAGCTCGGAGCCGGGAGAGGGGTCTGTCGCACGGCAGGGCGGAGACGCGGCCCGTCCGCATACGAGTGTGCAACGCGGTGCCGAGCAGCAGTGCATCCTCCTCTCTGTCCCAAACCTGCGACTTCCCGGTCTCTTGGGTTACGGCGCTGGGCAGCCCGTTCCTCCTCGGCCCCGCCCTTCGCGGGTGCCCTGCGCAGGTGGAAGCCCCGCCCCGGGACGACATCCGCGATCCTGGAGCGCCACCTGGAGGGGAAGGTGGGAAATGCCCCCTGCCGGTCGGCGGCCCTGAGTAACCCCGCGCGTGTTTCTGAAGGGCCTGTAATCCTTGCTACGGGGCGTTGCCCTAGCAACCAGCTTGCTTGACCTGTCCTGCGAGTTCTGCCGCCAATTTGGGCGCGGGCATTTCCGCCTGCTGCACCAGTAAATGGCGAGCCTTGGTTGTGAATAGACGTAGTTCCTGTTGTTACTGGGTCCTGCACCGTGAGACTAGGAGCAGATAGTTGCAGTGGATTCTTTGAGACAGGGTCTCTCAGTGTAGTTCAGACTGACCTTGAGCTCACTATGTAGCCCAGGCTGACCTTGAACTTTTGGCGACCTTCTTGCCTCAGCCTCCCAATAGTTACAACTAGCTTTGAATTTGTGTACTTGTGCTATTAGAGAAAATGACATATGGTAACGCGCACATTGTATATAAGCTTTTCCAGTAAGTTATACAAAAAAGCAAGGAGGAAAATTGCAGTGTATAATTAAATGGAGTTCAGGGGCCAGGGTAGCGACAGGATTGGAAAAATTCTCCAGAAATACTCCAGCAGACTTGAGACCACACCCAGCGCCTGGCTCCAGCCACCGCCCTCCCACGGCCGTAGGAACGGAAGGGAGACACTAGTGGCTTCCTGGTAACCGGTCCTGCCAGGCAAGGGGCACTGTGCGGACCCGGGGACGCGCCGGTGGCGCCCCGAAGACAGGCTCCCCCGTCCCGCTCCACCGAGGACACCAGAGCTCGGCACGGGTGCCAAGGCCTGCCGCAGCGCCAGCCCCCGGGGGCACTGTGGGTACCGGGGTGCTCCGCATCCCCCGCCCTCGGAGCGTTTGAGTCCCCAGCAACCCGGGGACCGCGTCCCGCCCCTCACCCCAGGACCCCGCCTTTGCGGCCGTGCGCGCCGCGTCCCGCAGGCGTCCATGAGCTGGAGCCAACAGCGAGCGTGAGGAACCCGCGGTGACGGGGCCTCTCCTCCTCCACCTTCCCTCTGTGCCCTCGTGGGCCATTCGGGGGTCCCGAGTGTGCATGGGGTGGGGAGCCCGGGAGCCCCTTTTCTCCCACTAAATGGCAGCAGAACCCGTTCAGAGCCGAGGCCGCAGCCGGGGGCGCGTGAGGACACCTTGGCTTGACCTGCGCCTGCACACGATTTTACACCCGCGGGCCAGATGCGGCCCCGCCTCAGCCCCGGCTCGGCCCAGGGCCTCCCGCTCATTGGCTGGCAGGAAGGCAGAGCTGCTCCGATTGGCTTGCGTCCCGACAGTGACTGATGGCTCCCGGACCGCGCCGCTGTGGGGCCGTCTCTGCAGCGCGGCGCGGATGGGTGGGGGTGTAGCCCCCAGGCTGGATCCACTCTTTGAAACTCTGTATGTAGTGGGAAAAATGCTGCCTGATTTTTTTTAAATACAAAAGAATGGAGACATATAAACCAGAATAACACAAAAACAATACAGGAAATACAAAATTATAGAGAAGATAGTAGGGAATTAGCATAGTAGATAGTAGGGTACTGTATTACATAATGTTATCTTCGCATTTGTTACTCAGTTATACAGATGATGGCTTGTTCAATTAATCAATTTTCTCCACCCTCATCTCCATTGTTCTCCCACCCAATCAATCGTCTTCCCTCTGATAATAACTGTACCTTTTGGTTTATTTACTCCCTCTGGCTCTCACATTGGGAAGAGACATGGCTGCCTCAAATTATTCTGTAATAAACATGGGTGCACTCAAATTACTATGGCAGGAGGTGGAAAAGCACCCATCCTCTAAGATGGTAGATAGGCAGGGAACCAGGTTCACTATGGTCAAACCCCCACTGACAAGCCCTCAAGGCCAGCACGCCGCAGGAGAGTCCTTGGGAGTTCCCCCACCACCACCACCACCACCACCGGGCTCCTCCCCATCGAGGTATTCCCAGCCCAGTGGAGTCCAAGGGGTCGCCCCCTAGGACTGCCAGATTCCACCCCATCACTGGTCCAGGACCTCAGGGTTCCCATGTAGCCTAGAGGGAGCCCCCCTTCCCTCTCAGGCTGCTGAGCTCCCTGTCAAGGCCCCCGGGGCCCTCATAGGCCACTAGTGTCTCCCTGCAGGCCTCCTATGACTCTTTGGAGGCTGTCCCCACCCAGCTAGAGAACCGGGTCTGCACCCCAGCTCCAGGTCCCACCTCAATCTCCAGTGCTGCCGCTCCCCACCCCTTAAGGGGCATTGGGTGTACTTATGATGCTGGGCACAAATGGAGTGAGGTCTCCCCAACCCGGCTCACTGAGTACTCCAGGGTGTGTGCTAAGTTTAGTTATTAGTTCTAGGAGAGAATTGGAGGATTTTCTCGGGTCTTCTGTGTAGAGTATGTTGTTGTCTCTTGGACTCCAGGACTGCTGCTTTTCGTGTAATTTGTCGCTATGGGTCCATACAAGGTTCATATATGCAAGCAGTATGGAGACCCTCTTGGTGCTCATATTAGTAGTTTAGGGGGAGTCCTGAAGCCGGTGGACTCATCCCGTTGCTGTCAGGAACACCTGTTGAGCGTGCAGGTTGCCAAGACTCAGGTGCTCAGAGAGGGAGTTTAGGGTGGGAGCTGAAGCCCGGTAACTCAGCTCGTGCTTCCTGCTTGGTGTTGGAGTGAGAAGGGCGTGGGGCCGTGTAGCCCGCCTCCGTCTGCAGCTCTCTCTTACTGTTGTGCTCCAGTTCCTGTTTGTTCTTTGGCTGGATCCCTGGAAACCGCTTTGGCCCTGGAGTCACTGCCACTGCTCTCTGCTGCTCTCTGCTGGTAGTTGCTCGCACAGTGAAGAGGCAGGAGGCCACAGCCTCGGGGCAGGCGTAGAGCTGGGTGTGGTGGGCTGTGTACTGGTTGGTTTGACTCCACCTTGCCTGAGGGCGCTGATTAGAAAGGTTGCTGCAGAGTGGGCATGCTGCTTTAGTGGCTGGTGTAACTTTTCATGGTCACACTGGGTTCGACCACACCTCCCGACTGCCTTTGCCTCTTCTCCGGGCTGCGCTTTCTCCGCTCTGGCTTCAACCCAGTTCTTGGAACTCCGCTCTCCCCTGGCGGAGTCGGGAGGCTCCCTCAAGCACGGGCCTCCAAAGCTGAAGCTTCCAGTGCTGGAACGAGGGAGCGGGCCGAGGGTGTGTATGGAGCGGTAACTCCCTTCTCCACCTCCTCTTCCTCTAACTGTGCTGTGGCGGCCCTCCAAGTTTTTCCTCCAGGAGAGGTCTTGTTTGCTCTTTCTGAGGGCTTCAATTCTCATTTCATATCCTTTCTGGGTCCAGGGGACCCACTTCTCTCCTTGTCTTTCTCATGTTGCTACATTCCAGTGTCTGGGTGGCGATCCTCTGGGAGGATCTTTCTCTGCTGCTTACCCAGTCCCCAGATTCCGAGAAGTCCCTGCCTCTGAATTCCCAATGGATAATCCTTAACTCGGGACCCTGGGGTATGAGAATAACTTTTCTTCCCACCCTTGTCTCATTCATGCAACCGTATTTGTTTGAGACAGGGTCATGCTGGCCTTGAACTCACAGTGACCCTCCTGCCTCAGCCTCCTGACTGCTGGGAAGACAGGAAGGTGCCACTATGGCCATTCATTCGATTGCTTGAGTGTTTGCCCTGAACCAGGCCCTGGGGAAAGTAAAACACCTACCAGATCCCCAGTGGGGTGGCGGTGGGATTAACAGGAGAGATGGAATTTGAGAGATGTTCAAGGTAGAAATACCAGTGTTGCTCGGGGATTCAGCCCAGGCTGAGCAGGCGCCTTGTACACTCCCAATGCCTCACAGGAGAAAAGCTTCATCTGAGCTGCGGAAGGCACTCCCGCAGCTTATGCTTCCAATGCGGGCTCTTTCCTGAGGTCTTTTTCTTTTCAATTAAAACAAAAGAAAGGGACTGAAGATGCAGCTCAGGGGCAGAGAGGCTGCTTAGCAGCATGCCCAAGACCCAGATGGAAATCTGCAATGCAAAACAAACAAAAATTGCACTAAATTATACATTAACATTTGTCCGCCTCCTACCACTGATTCCCCCTCCTAGGTGAGGTCCCCAGGGGATGAGAGTGATCATGAAGGTGTGAGCCCTCAAGTGGGCTCTAGGGAGGAAGGGCTGTCGTGATAATAGGCGAGGTGGCGCATTCGGGTAATCCCAGCCCTTGGGAGGCTGAGGCAGGAGGATCACTGCAAGATTCAGGCCAGCCTGGGCTACATAGCAAGACCCTGTGTCAGTAATAATAATAACTTATTATTTTAACAAAGTCAGCTTCTCTGAGATGAATTTGGAGATGGTCTTCTTGACTCAAGACAGTTACAACTTGCTGGAAGAACAAGTTATGTGTGCAGAGAGGGAGAACGAGGCACTTTCACAGGGACAACATACGTCGCAGAACACAGTGGCGGGAGCTGCACGAGGAGCAGCACTGAAGGCAAAGCAGGTGGTGTGGGAGGCTGTGCCGTGTGTGCGTGCAGAGTGCTGTTGGGCGGCAGTGTCCGCCTGCAGGGATCTGAGCACGGCCACCCCTCCTTCTGCTGGGCATGGACTGCAGTGGGCAGTGTGCTGAGGTTCTCAGCCCATTCACCCGAGCAAGACCATTGTCCTCAAAACAACCTAACAGCCAGCGGTGACAGGCTCGGAGGCTGAGGCAGGAGGATTGCTGCCAGTTCAAGGCCAACCTGAAATACATAATGAAACCCTGTGTCAAAAAAACAAAAACAAACACGCACAAAAACAAGAAAAAAATCCACTCTGCTCTCAGAGTCTACAGAGTTGATGCTTCTGGGTTAATTCAGAAAATTTTAGGGAGGGACTCCAAAAAGACCCTTTCAAAGAGGCCACTTTGTCAGGGGCAAGGATTTGGATATTCCAAATTCTGTAACATTTTCTTTTTTTTTTGGCGGTACTGGGGATCGAACTCAGGACCCTGCGCTTGCTAGGCAGGCGCTTATTCCACTGAGCTATATCCCCAGCCCCTCTGTAGCATTTTCTGTTTTGGGAGGGAAGCAGGTTACTAGGGGTTGAACCCACTCATGCGGCCCTGAGCCGCATCCCCAGCCCGTATTTTTTATTTGAGGACAGGGTCTTGCTAAGCATTAGATTGCCCAGGCAGGGCTCAACCTGTGGTCCTCCTGCCTCAGCCTTCCCGAATGCAGGAATCACGGACACGCGCCACCACCCAGAACCCTAAAAATTATGTTTTAAAGTCATAAATCCACCTTTGAGGCAGGGGGTGCAGCTCAGTTTCCGGGCAGCAGCGTCCTGTAGGCCACCGGTTCCTGGGAGCAGGAGATTGGGCTCTCTGGGGTGGGTACGTGCAGACAGGCTCTGGATGAAATGACAGCTAAGAAAGTCCAGATTTCAAAACTTGACCTGGGGGTGGTGGCACATACCTATCACCCCAGCACTTGGGAGGCTAAGGCAGGAAGATCCTGAGTTCTAGGTCAGCTCTGGTTGCATAGTGAGTTTGAGGCCAGTCTGGGCTTGCTGCATAAAGACCCTGCTCTGTGTGTTCCCTACAGCAGCAGCGGGAACTTAATTGTGCAGAAGCAGCTAGATTAAAACTGAAACCAAAAAACGCTTTGGAGCGGCCACAGAAACAGGCTCTCCCAGGTTTTCCCAGAAGGTGGCGCTGTAAGACAAGAGCCACTTCTTTCTCCCAGGCTGGCCTGGATCTAAGAGAGGGCAGGGGACAGGCCCTGGGGACCAGGCAGAGGCCACCTTAACCGCCTCCTGGGCAGGGTCGCCCTTAGTGCTGGGCACTGGAGCCTGTTCTTAAAGCCCCCCGAGGCACTGGGGAGAGCTTTAGAGCCGCACTGAAGTTGTGAGCACCAGACGGGAAGGAGTTTGTAAGACTCTGGGACAGAAGTTATGCCTGGAGAATAGACTCCCAGCAGAGAAACTGTCAAGAGAAAGAGGCTGGGGACATAGCTCAGCGGCAGAGTGCCTGCCTGGCAAGCTCAAGGTCCTGAGTTTGATTCCAAAGAGAATACCACACACACCTGGAATCTCAGCAACTCATGAGGCTGAGGCAGGAGATCCCTCTGAGTTCAAGGTCAGTTTGGGCTACCTAGCAAGACCCTCTCTCAAAAAAATGCACGTTTTTTGCAGGTGTTCAACCAGCTTTATTAAGATAGAATTTACATACATTAAAATTCATTCCTTTTAAGTTTACACCTTAATGAGTGTTAACTACTGTGTATGGATATTGTGTACAGTTTCCAGGCACATCAGCTCCTGTGCTAGATATAGATGCAGTGTGTGTGTTTGTGTGAGTGTAGGGCTCGGGGTAAACTTAGGTCTGTGTGGGTACTAAGTAAGTGCTCTACCTCTGAGGTGAACTCCCAACCCACACTTTTTGTTTTTTTGAGACAGGGTCTCACTATGCAGTCCAGGCTGGCCTTAAACTCACTTTGTAGCCCAGGCTGGCCTCAAACTCACGGCAATCCTCCTGCGTCAGCCTGCTAAGTGTTGGGATAACAGGCATGTGCCACCACATGGTGTATATTTTATTTGCTTTTTGTTTTTTGAGACAGGGTCTCACTATGTAGCCCAGGCTGGCCTGGAACTCGCAGGGATCCTCCTGCCTCGGCCTCCTGAGTGCTGGCGTGTACCACCACACTCGGCTTGGGGGAACAATATTGAAATGAACAAAATGAGGAGGTGAGGATTCTCAGTTTAAGTCGGATCAGGACGCTGGGCACCTGCTGTTGTTGGACTGGGAGGGACATCTGTCTACCCAAGCTGGAGCGTGTGCAGAAAGAATGCTGGCCCAGGCAGCCCGAGCCAGACGCTTCTTCCCTTTTTTTTTTTTGGCGGTACTGGGGATCGAACTCAGGACCCTGCGCTTGCTAGGCAAGCGCTTATTCCACTGAGCTATATCCCCAGCCCCTAGATGCTTCTTCCTCCTGAAAATTCTTAAACAAAAAGCAACAACGAAAGCCTCAGTCTGTACCTCTGTAGCCTCCCTTCTCCCGAGGATGCCTTTGGGGTCTCCCTTAAGTTCTACTGAAAAAACTGGGGGACACTAAGGTGCAGCAGATGGAGAAGAGACGAAGGGAGTCAGAGAAGCCAAGGCGAGGTGGCCGGGTCACCTGAGGGTCCGCGAGCCCGGGACCGAGGACAGCGTCGTGCTGCTGCAGCTCGCGCATGCGCAATCAGCCGCGCCCCACCGGCAGCTGCAGGAAGGAGGCTGTCGGATGTCCCGGGGCAAATCGCCTTAAGGGACCTATTTGTAGAAGGGGGAGCTCAGAGGCTGCCCTTGTGCAAGCTGTTTAGGGCTCTGGATCGAGAGAGAAACAAGGCGTCTTCTCAGTGACAACCTTTCTGCGCCTTGTTTTTGAGTCTTTACTTTTTCCTCTCTCCTTAATCTATTGAATCCCTTAGGCAGCTGGCATCAACATAAGCTGGAGACTGAGGCGTGTACAAGGGAAATGGGGGAGCCTAGAAACGGCAGAACCTGGGAGAGTACCCGTGTACAGGGCGACGAGGGGAGACTGGAAACCGCTGAATCTGGGGAGATGGAACGGCCTAGTGAGGGAACGAGGGGGTTCTGGAAACTGCCGAAACTAGGGAGGCCAATTTGTGTACTGGGGAAATAGGGGGTAACCTGGAAACAGCAGGATCTGGGGAGACAGTTCGTGTACAGGGGGCGGAAAGAGCAAGAAGCCTAAAAACGGTTGAATCTAGGGA
>PVLD010003482.1:0-15856 GCA_004027595.1 Dinomys branickii | reverse complement strand
CAGCCCCTCCGGCGGGCACCCCGGGTGTCTCGTGACACTGAGACAGGGCCCACTGTGGGCGGCTGCTGCCCGGTCCTGAACCCAGCGGACCGAAATTCCCTAGGGGAGCCACGGGGGGAGGAGGCAGCCGGGTCTCCCTGGCTGCCGCGGCGCAGCCTGACCTCTCCCCTCTGCGGTTCGCCGCTTCTGACACAGAGACAAAGCCCGAGCAGCAGACAATCGGCCCCACAAAAGCTCCCCGCACACCACCCCTGGGGGCGGCCGACCGGAGCTGTCACGGCTGTAAGCGCCCTGCAGGGGACAGGGTGACTAGGGCTTGGAAAGGCCCCCGAGATTTTTGGAATTCTGTCTGTGCCTCTTGGAAACTAGTTTCCCAGCTGGGTGCCCGCCAGAGAGGCGGGACTCGAGGCGGCTCTGCAGGCCCTGGGGTCCTGGGCCTCTGAGTTCTCATCCTTAGGATAAAGGCTGGGGTCTAGGTCACCCAAGGCCCGCGCGGCTGACACGGGGGTCCTTGGCAGACCAGACGGAGCCCGGGGCACCCACTCTCCTCCTGGCTGCTGCGGCTCAGGACTGCGGGCGACGAGGGGAGGAGGAGGCCTTCGGGGTCTTGGGAGACGCGCTTCCGCACCTGCCCCTGCGTCCCCAGCGCTCCCGGAAAGCGGCTTCCACTTTTCCTCCCTCCAAGGTGCCCCTGCCTGACGCAGCGTGACTTTTCCCGGCCGGGTGGGTCTCCTGTACCTCGGCCCTGCCGTCCCTACGTGCACTGCCCCGCAAGCACGAATGCCCTTGGCCGAGGCCAAGCCCGCCGTGGGTCTGCAGGCACGGCGGAGGCCTCTGAGCCCCCCACGAACACGCCTCCACGGGCCGAGGACAGAGAAGACCGAGTGTGGGCGACAGGGAGCCCCCGACCTCAGCCCACTTCGGCGGGCGCGAGCAGTCTGAACGCCCGACCGACGCTCCCCATGGCCCGCCTCGCTCTGAGGGAGCAGGAGGGCAGCGCCGGGCCCACCCAGGAGCCCTGCCGGGCGGCGCTTTCGGGATGCGAAGTGCGCCTGGTGTGCGCGGCATCGCGGCGCTCGGGCGGCGGCAGGGCGGCGCTGGGAGTGGGTCCTGGGGGCCCTGGGGCACAGACCCTCCGGGCTGGCACAGGCCGCGCCGCCATCCCTCAGCAGAGCGGCGTGGGGCGCTCTCTAGGTCTCCGGCCGCCTGGGGGCCTCCGGGAGGCGCGGGGGGCCGTCTTTAGTGAGTCCCGGGATGTTGGGGGCTGCGGGGTGGGGGCGGGGCATCTGATTAGAAGCCGGGGCCGTATGGCGAAAGCTGCGGAGACGGCGGTAATCACGGAGCGGGCGAGACAGCGCGCTCGGGCGACAGCAGGCGGCCCCGGCGTCGCCATGGCAACGGCGGCCTCCGGGGCGCGCGGCTCGGCGTCCCCGGCGGAGCATCTGCTTCGCGCGGGGCTGCTGGGAGCCCGGGGGCGCGGGCGCGGCGGCCCCCCCGGCCCGCGCAAGAGAAACAAATTAGGCCAACTGTCCAATGAGGGGCCGCAAATGTATTTATTAATGCGAGGGAAAGGTTGTTCCGGAGCGCGGTTTGATTAATGTCGGAGGCTTCAGCTTGTCAGTCTGGTTTTGTCTCCTGCAAAAAGAGGGAGGAGGGCGGCCGGGTGGGGGCGGGGCGGGGAGACAACAGAGCGGGAGGGACGGTAACAGGCAAACGGGCCCTTTCTCAGGCTCCCCGCCGCCTGCCACCCTTGATGGATGGCTCGGACAGGCCGTGCGGCGCGCGGGGACGCGGCCCCGGGGAGCCACGGGGGATGGGGAGCCGCGCTGCGGGAGGGCCCGGCCCCGGGGAAGCAGAGGCACACTGCGCTCCCCGTCCCCGAGGCTCCCCTCGCCTCGCGATTGTCCCCCGGACCCCGAGGAGCCCGCACCCGAGGTCGCAGGGTGCAGGTGACTCGGGCCTGGGTTGGAAAGAGCGAGGAGTCGGCCGGGACTCGGCTCCGAATTCTCCTCCCTCCCTCGGCCCTCTTTCCCTTCTGGGCTTTTGCTCAGCCGTCTCTCCCACTCTTTGTCCCCTCTTCTGTGGTAGCCCTGCCGCTTGGTGAGGTCCGCTGTCTGCCGTGGGAGCTGCTTTGCCGGGGTGTCCTCTCTGAGCCGGGCGTGGTGGTGCACGCCTATAACCCCAGCACTCGGGAGGCTGAGGCAGGAGGATTGTTGCAAGTTCAAGACCAGCCTGGGCTACAAAGTGAGCTCAAGACCAGCCTGAGTTGCATAGCGAGACCCTGTCTCAAAAAGACAAAGAAAAAATAAATAAATAAATAAAATAAAAAAATAAAAAAAAAATAAAAAAGACAAAGAGAAGCTCTTGGTCTCAAACGGGCTCACGTGATGCCTCTGGTTTCCTGTCACTTTTTGGGACCCCGGGGGAAAACGAGATCTCATCTTGGACCCCGACCGGGTCAAATTTATGACGCAGCGCAACCCACCGCTTTTTCTGTTCCCGCCCACCGCCAGATCCCTCTCGCCGACCCTTCCAGGCCGGTGAGGTAAAAGCTGAGAATTGCAGGTGCCTGCCCAGGCCTGGAACTCAGAAACCGAGGAGACGCAGTGAAAGTTAGACTGCGCCGAGGCTAGCAGCTTCCTTCCTGCACCTGCTGGCCCCAAATCAAATAAACAAAAAGAAGGAAGTGGCCCTTTCAGACCCAAAGCAAATGCTAAATGATTTTGCTGTCCATTTCACCTGCTTTGTGCAAAAGATGAAATTTACGCACTCGAGAGCTTTACAGGAAGTTATTCAACGCTCAAACAACCGTGTAAACTGGGCTTGGTGGTTGCACACTTGTAACCCCAGCACTCAGCACTCGAGAGGCTGAAGCGGGAGGATCTCTGCAACTTGCAGGCCAGCTTGGGCTACACAGGGAGTTCAAGGCCAGCCTGAGCTACAATAGCGAGACAGCGCCCAAGTGCGCTGTCTCACCTGCTCTGTAATTACCTCCTTTTCTTTCTGTCTCAGAAAGGTTTTTTTTTTTGTTTTTTGTCTTTTTGAGACAGGGTCCCACTATGCAGTTCAGGCTGGCCTTGAGCTCACTTTGTAGCCCAGGCTGGCCTCGAACTTGCAATGCTCCTCCTGCCTCAGCCTCCCGAGGACTGGGATTACAGGCGTTCACCACCATGCCCGGCTCAGAGAGAAAATTTTTTTTAAAACAATCAGTAGGACTGTGAGCCTGAGGCCAGCCAGTGCTGCATACTGAGGCTCTGTCTCAGGATTTAAAAAGAGGGGGGATGTAGCTTGGTGGTAGAGAGGCCCTGGGTTTGACCCCCAGGCCTGGGGAAAACAATCGCACATGACGTAAGGAGTCACGTGCCCGGAATGCACAGCAAAGGCGCGAAGCAGTTTTCAGCTCAGCACCGGGTAGGACTCTAAGCCACAGAGGAGCCACAGAGCCCAGGCCTCTCAGGAGAGACATGCAGTGGGGGCAACAAGTGTTTGGCTGAGCCAGGCATGCTGGCGCACGCCTGTAATCACAGCACTCAGAAGGCTGAGGCGGGAGGATCATTGCAAGCCTGAGGCCAGCCTGGGCTGCAAAGTGAGCTCAAGGCCAGCCTGAACTGCGTTTGGCTGCATCTAAGATGGAAATGAAGACAGCCCAGAATACAAAACCAAGACACTTGGATTTTTGTTGTTGTTGTTTGTTTGTTTGTATCTGGAAATTAACTCAGCACTTTGTGCTTGCCAAGCAGGTGTGGACTGTGTCTTGCATGCTTGACAGGGCAGATCCAGACTGGGGGTGGCGGTGATGAAGTCTTGATTATATAATCCAGCCGGGCTTTGACTCATGGCAATCCTCCTGCCTCAGCTTCCCAAGTCCTGAGATGACAGGCCTATGACAGCATGCAGTTTTAACGAAGAGCGCCACACAAGTTTTTTGTTTTTGTTTTTGTTTTTTGCAGTAGCGGGGATTGAACTCAGGACCTTGCACTTGCTAGGCAGGGGCTTATTCCACTGAGCTATATCCCCAGCCCACATTTTTGGTTTTTTGAGATGGGTTTGCACTATGTTGTCCAGCTTCTAACTCCCGGGTTCAAGGAATCTTCCTGCCTCAGCCTCTTGAGTAGCTGGGACTACAGATAGGTACAACTGTGCCTGGCTCTTCTTGCCATTGTTGTTGAAGGGAAGAGAAATGTAGTGGTAGTTTGTGGTCCACAGAAAGAGATGCTAGGAGAGAGGCTGGAGGCCAGGGAATCAGCAAAAGAAGCCTGGCCCACAGTGGAGAAGGAAGAATACATGAGAAATACGCAAGCTTGGCCCAGGGAGATAGCTCAGCAGCACAAGCACCTGCCAGGCAAGCGCAAGGTCCTGAGTGTGATTCCCGGCACAAAAACAAAAATGAAACATGCAGGCTTGCTGATGAAGTAGGTGTTAGGCAGAGAGGAGAAAGGACAGCAATAAGGCTGTCAGACTCTGAACCCGCTGAGGAAACCCCCAAAAACACTGTGGTCAACCAGGCACGGGAGCACATGCCTGGAATCCCAACACTCAGGAAGCTGAGGCAGGAAGATCTCTGGCAAGTCCCAGGCCAGCCTGGGCTACATAGTGAGACCCTGTCTCAAAGAAACCAATAGCAGAAGAACACCTGTCCCTCGGACAGCACTCCTTGCAGCTCTGGCTGGAGCAGCACCAGCAGCCTTGCTTTGCAGGGCTCGGTGAAGCCTGTTGCCAGCCACCGTGGCTGCGGATTTCAGGGCATCTGTTCCTGAGTGGGGTGCAGTGGGTCGCTGACACCTACCCTCCACCAGCTGGCAGGAATTGATGACCCCGTTTGGCCGCCCACCGGCCTGTGGCTGACCAGAAGGGTTAGGGTTCACCCCAGGGGAGAAAAAGTGGCATTTTGGGGCTCAGCCGGGCCAGCTGCACCTGCCCCACGCTTATCCAGTGAGTGAGACAGCAGGTCTGTGCCAGGGTCCCCAGTCTCCGGGCCTGAGGCTCTGAGATACCACGTAGGTGGGAGTGGGGGGACAAGCGGGTGGCAAGGGGGCTTCCTCATCCTGCGGACCTTTCCTACCAGGCTCATTGCAGGAGGTGCACTTGTCCTTCAGTCCTTCACATTTGGGAAGCGGCCCTGGGGATTATCTTCAGAGCTTCATCCTTGGAAAGACAGATGCTGTGGTTTTGTTTTGGCTTGAGAAAGGGTCTCTCTATGTAGTTCAGGCTGGGTTTTAACTCCTGGTGACCCTCCTGCCTCAGCCTCCCATGTGCTACAGTTACAGGTGTGCACCACCATATATATATATATAGGTACTGGGAACCGAATTCAGGACCTTGTGCTTGCCAGGCAGGCATTTATGCCACTGAGCTATATCCCCAGCCCACCCAGTTACATATTTTTGAAGGTTTCCAAATTGCTTCTAGCAATGGCAAAGTGTTGAAATAGAATCACAGCCTTCAGTTGGGTGCAGTGGTGAACACCTATAGTCCAGCTATTCAGGCGGCTGAGGCAGGAGCACTTGGGCCCAGGAGTCTGAGGCCAGCCTTTGTCTCCAAAATAACAACAAGAACAAGAACAACAACAACACATTTCTTTAAAGAGCTGTGTCAACAGATTGGCTCATGAGCTGGGGATAGAGGGAGTCAGAGGGTGAGAAGAGCCATAAGGTTGCTACTGACAAACTGATGGAATCTGAACATGAGCTACAAATTAGGTAAGAGACGTGCAGCAATTTAAAAATTTTTTAAATTTTTATTATTATACCGAAGTTTGTGTAAGAGAATATAATTTTTTTTTTTTTGAGACAGGCTCTTACTGTGTAGCCCAGACTGGCCTGAGACTTCCCAGAGATCTTCCTGCCTCAGCCTCCTAAGAGCTGGGGTGAGGGGCTAGATGGAAATTCTTCCCCAGCCATCCTCACAGGGCCTCCTCTGCTCCCCAACACTTCCTCGGGCCTGGGAGAAGACACCTGAGGGCAACTTGGCCACCTGGAGAGGGCACCACTGGAGGGAGAGTTCATATTTTGGGTAATGGCCGGGCATGGTGGCGCACGCCTATAATCCCAGCACTCAGGAGGCTGAGGCAGGAGGATCATTGAGAGTTCAAGACCGGCCTGGGTTACACAGTGAGACCTTGTCTCAAAAAATAAAACAAAAGGAACATTACTAATGAGGAAAGGATAGAAAGAAAGAGAATAGTCAGGTTTTGAAAGGAGAACATTCACAAAGTGCTGAAGGCATTGGAGGTTACAGACTCTTGGTTCCTGCTGGCTGCCTCACAGAAGTTGATTGACGTTTTTGGCCAGGGAGGAAGGTTTATGCGATCTCCAGTGATTCACAATGAGATAATAGGATGGAAGGATGAGAATTGTGTGGAGATCATTTCTTGTTCATTATTAGAAAAAAAATTTTTTTGAAACAGGGTCTTGCCTATGTACCTCAGGTTTTCCTCAAACTCTCAGGGATCCTCCTGCCTCAGCCTCTTTAGTGCTGCGATGACAGGCATGTGCCACCCTGCCTGATGAGAAAAAATTTTCTAAACATTAAAACGATCTGAAAGTAGAAAGTCATCTAGTCATGTTTTAAGTTCCCTGCCACTTGAAGTATTCAAAGAAGGGCATTCTCAGGGCCACCAGAGGAGTTAGGGGTTTTTGGTTTTGTCTGGTTTTGTTTTTTAATTTTTTGAGACAAGATCTTGCTATGGCCTCAGACTTGTGACAATCTTCCTGCCTCAGCCTCCTGAGGACTACTGCTCCTGGCTTATAATAATTCTTAACAGCAAAAAGGACACTGGGTTCAATGAACCTCTGATCTCTTGAACTCTGAAATTCTAGGTAATCATGTGTCTGTTTAGAAAACAACTACCCGCCAGCCTGATTACCCTGGGGCCTGTATTACAGCATATTTAGAGACACTGACCGCAAAACCGGCGCTTGTGCCCAGTTTAGGAACCCTGCCCTGGAGCTTCCTGGCTTTGAATTTCCTGCTCTCTGGCCACCTGTCTCCTGTTCTTTTTCTTTTTCTTTTTTTTTTTTTTTTCTTTTTGAGACAGGGTCTCACTCTGCAGTTCAGGCTGGCCTTGAGCTCATTTTGTAGCCCAGGTTGGCCTCGAACTTGCAATGATCCTCCTGCCTCAGCCTCCCGAGTGCTGGGATGACATGCACCCATCCTGCTATCATCTATATTTGGTGTCTGCCAGGGCACAGTGGCTGCATTTGGCAGGGGGTGGGGGTGGCAGTGCCACAGTGAATTTGAACCCCTGGGTGGAGCCATCCCCTGAGGAGAGACTGCGGCTTTCAGAGCAACGGAAGTAGGAAGCAGGGCTAGAAGCTGGCTGCCCTGTGCAGTCTCCCCAGCTTTTTCCAGTGTAGGCACCGGAGGGATGAGTGAGATGAGCCCGCAGAGAAGGATGCCGGGGGCGGGGCCGGGGGAGCTGTTGTCTGGCCGGGTCGGCTGCACACAGCCTCGTGACTGCCTGGCCCACCCGGGTCTCCAGCGGTCCGCCTTTCCCGGGACGGGTCAGCTGCCCATCCCCCACCCCTTCATTCCAGGGAGCGTTGCTAGGATAAGAAGAGCCTGCTTGTCGCTGCCTCTCTGCTACTCCTGGGATCCCAGACCTTTTCTTCCTCTCTCAGGAGACTCAGAAACTTGGTTAACTCGGTGGGGAACTCGAACCCAGGTTTTCTTCTGCAGAAATGGCCAAGTTCAACTCTCAGATGTCACCCCCTTCTTGTTGTTGTTGTTTGTGGGCTTTTTTTTGAGGCAGGATCTCTGCGTATCCTAGCCTGGCCTTAAACTTGAGAGGATCCTCTTGCCTCAGCCTCCCCGGTGCTGAGCTGACAGGCGCGGGCACCAGAGTGCTAGGGTCACAGGAACGCACTACCGCTCCTGGCTTAAGATGAGAGTTCTCGCAGCAAGGACACCGCGCCAGGCTGTGTCAGTGAACGCACTCGTGAAATACACGGCCGTAGGCGCTTCCCGGACTTTCTGTAAAAATCCAGTGAAGTCCTGTACAGAAAGCTGCCGGCGGGTGATTGGCGGGGGCGTGGGATGAAGCAAAACGGCACGGATTTGGTTCTGTGGAGGTCGGGAGGCGGTGAGGGGAAAGCCTGGCTGGAGAGAAGGCAAGGACTCACTGCAGACCAGCCCGGCGGGGCCGGTCAGAAGGGCCGAGTAGGGACAGACAGACTGCGGGTGGGAAGGAAGGACGAGGGCCAGGGACCCGGGACCCCGCTGCTGTGAGCGGACAGAGGTGGAGTGAGGAGGAAAGCAGGAAAGCTGGGGGTGTGGGGGTGTCAGGACAGACAGACAGAGAGCGGCCGGGAGCGACAGGGAGGGACAGACAGATGGCAGCGAGGAGAGGGCGCCCGGCCCTGCGTGCTGCTGTGTTTACCAGCTAATTGAGTTAAATTCTTGTCAGAGAGGTAATTAAAGGGTAGCGCAGCTCTCTGGCAGGCCTGAAACAGATGGAGGGGGCTTTAATTGGTAATTAAATTCTTCCCTGGCAGCTGAGGAAGGAGCTGTGTCCCCGCCTCCCCAGGCCACCACCCCCTCTCCGTGGCCTCTGGGGCCTTCGGGGAGGGGCTGGGCTCTGTGCCCGCCCCGCAGCCTGGCAGGCGGCTGCCGATACCTGGAGGTTGTGGATGCCAGCACAGCAGGGCAGGCGCGGGTCGCAGGCGCTGCCCTCCCAACCCCAGACTCGCAGTGACCGGGCTGGCCCCCAGGCCACAGAGCATGGGGAGGGCTGGTTGGGGTCGCCAGGGACCTGGACAGACTCTTCTCTGGGCGCTGCTTCAGCCTCTTGTCTACCCCTCTCCCTGGCCGCCCTCCAGGGGACCCTGGCAGAGATGCCAGCCTGCTGTCCCCCTCTGCCCCCTGCCACAGCACAAATAAGACAGTGATGAGACAGAGCGCCGGGGTGCAGCGATGAAGCCCGCTAGGATGGGGCACTGATCATCTCCCGCTCCAACCCCCTCAGGGGCCCAGCAGGTCCTGGGCTTCCTGCAGACACACATTCTCCATGTGTTGTGCCTTGGAGGAAAGAGGTAAGCAAACAGCAAAGGGTTAGGCTTTTCAGAAGAAAGCTGAGCCGGCCGTGGTGGCACACGCCTGTCATCCCAGCGCTTGGGAGGCTGAGGCAGGAGGACTGTGCGAGTTTGAGACCAGCCTGGGCTCCAGAGTGAGTTCAAGGCCAGTCTAAAGCTCATAGACCCTGTCTTCAAACAAAATCAAAACCAAAAACAAAACAATGAAACAAAAAAAGACTAGGACAGACCGTGCGTATTGCTTGGGAGTCAGCAGCATGGAGCTGGACTCACTGGCCAGGCAGGGAACAGAGGTTCTGCATCTTGCTCTGGGCTGTGAGGAGCCCAGAGGCTCATGGGAGCTTCTGGGGACTCTGGGGAGGGCAGAAAGTGTGGCGAGGCCCAGTGGCCTCCACTGTCTGTACAGCTGCTGGCTCCTTCCCCTCCCCCCACAGGCTGCTCTCTGCCACCTGGCCGTCGGCCTCCCCAGACTCGCTGCCTGCTGCTGTAGCGAGGGCCGCAGAGCCCGAATTTCCTCGGGACGGCACCCTGGCCCCAGCTCCCGACCACAGCTTCTCCCCATCCCGGTACCCTGCCGTGCCGCACTGTTGGCTGGGCTGTCTGACTCTCCCATTCACTTAGCTCAAAAGGCCAGATCGGTCTGGTGTGGTGGCTCATGCCTATAATCCCAGCACCCTTGGAGGCTGAGGCAGGAGATTCACAAATTCAAGCCCAGCCTGGGCAATTTAGCAATCTAGTGAGACCCTGTCTCAAAATAAAAGCAGCTGCGGATGCAGCTCAGTGTGGAGACCCCAGGTTTGACCCTGCAGTCGCACACGTAAACACACGCACAGCCAAGAGCGCTGTCATTTCCCATGTTGCACCTTGCTCTGCAGACTCCCACTGCCTAGCCACGGAGCTGGCAGTTAGTGGGTGCTGACTTGATTTTTGTTGAATGAAGAAATAAACCCAGAATATTTAGAGGGACGAGGTGGACCCCAGTCACCATGTTATACGGATGATAGGGCTCAAATGGAGCCAAGATTTAGGTTTGCAGCAGGGAAGAGCTTTTTCTTACAATGTTCAATGCTTTCCTAAGAAGGAAAGAAGAAGCCTCTTAGCCAGGTGGTGGCGCACACCTGTAATCCCAGCATTTGGGAGGCTGAGGCAGGAAGATTGAGGAACGTTTGAGACATAGTGAGTTCATGGTCAGCTTAAACTACACAGTGAAACCCTATCTCACTCAAAAAAGCTGTGTTTTGAGTCTTACTGCTGGCCTGCACCGACCATAGCTCTTGACCTCCTCCTGAAACTGAGGTCACTGTGACAGCCCCACCCTGGCCCCTTCCCACTGGAGATTTTGATCAGGAAGTTCAGGCAGGGGGATAAGTGGGTGTACTTTTTTAAATCCTCCCAGGTATTTCTGATGACTAACACAGAAACCACAAGATAAAATACCGTAATAAAATATTTTTTAAAAAAATACTGCTGCCTTTCAGCTACAAATGTTTGTTTTTCTTCTGCCTGCCCACCCCCAACAGTCAGCTGTGCTAATCCCAGTAGTCCCGGAAGCAAGCCACCAGGAACATGGGATTCTCCACAGAACCCAGCAAGGCAGTTGTGAGATGTGCTTGCTGGGTGGCCCCCTTCATTCTGCTATAAACAAGGTTATGGTCTGGGCCTGTCTCTGTCTTCCCCAGGGAAAGGGCCAACTCAGACCAGGTCACCTTCTGCTTGGTGGTACAGCCATAGACAAAAGGACCAATTTAAAATAAAGATTTTTTTGTCTTTTTTTGAGACAGGGTCTCATTATGTGGTTCAGGCTGGCCTTGAACTCTCAATGATCCTTCTGCCTCAGCTTCCACTCTGTAGCCAAGCCTGGTCTCAAGCTCACAGAGATCCTCCTGCCTCAGCTTCGCCAGGGATTCCAGGCATGACCCAGTGGGTTTTGGGGTTTTTTTTTAAGCCCTCTATTCCTCCAGCCTCACTCACACGCTCACGGGGCAATGTTTCCCTCTCCAACCTAAAAGGAAACAGGAAGCATTCTCTTCCCCACATCCTGTTAGTCAAGGAAAAAGTGGAGAAAGAACAAATCATTTTATTTTTGTTTTTTAATCAGATTTTATGGATACATTTTACATTACATAATGATCACATTCATCACAGAGAATTTGTACCTGTACATAATATAATTGTTTCCCTGTTCCCTGACCCCCTTCAACTCCTCCTCCCCTCCCCATTTACAAAGCTTTGTTTCCATGTTTTTTCTCATTTTGTTTTAAACTTTTCCCCTCTTTCCTGTCTCCCTCCTCTGCCCCTTGTTCCCCTTCCCATTTGAGCATTTTCTTCCTGTTTCACAGCACCTATTTTACACGTTTTGGTTCTCGTTTATGCTTCTGGTTTCTCACACCAGAGAAATAATGGAGTATTTACAGGTGTGTCCCACTCGTTTCACTTAAGAGTATGATCTTGCTGGGTGTGGTGGTGCACAGCTATCAGCCCAGCACTCAGGAGGCTGAGACAGGATTGCTGTGAGTTTGAGGCCAGCCTGAGCTACATAGTGAGTTCAAGGCTAGCTTGAACTCCATAGCGACACTCTATTTCAAAAACAAGAAAGAGTGTAGTCCCGAGGTGCATCCACTTTCCTGGAAATGTCTGGAGCATAACCTTCTTTATGGCAAAATAGTACTCCATTGTATAATAATCAACATCTTTACCCATGCACCAGCTGATATGCATTTGGCTGTTTCCAAGATTTGGCCATTACAAACTGTGCCACTGTAAACACGGGTGTGCGTATGTCGCTATGGCATGATGCTTGTTATTCTGGGAAGGTGCCCAGGAGGAGAATGGTTGGAGCAAACAGAACCCCTAATCCTAGTGTTTTGAGGAGTCTCCACACTGATTTCCACAGTGGTTGCACCAGTCTATACTCCCACCAACAGTGGACAAAGTTTCCTTTCTCCCCAAAATACTTTTAGGTAAGCACAGCCATGATTATTTTTGCCGCTGTTCTTCTTCCCCCAGAGAAGGATCCAAGCAGGGGCCAGGGCGAGGCTAAAGGGGAGACCTGGATCTTTTGAACCCAAGGTTCTGGTTCTGACCCTGGCACTTGTGTGGGCCGGGTCTGTTCCCCTTCAGGCCTCCCCATCTGTACAATAGAAGAGTAGAAAAGATACTTTCCAGCATTCTTTTAAAATTCCAAGAATCAGATCCATATCTGGTGCCACACATCTGTAACCCCAGTACTGGGGAGGCTGAGGCATAGTGAGTTTAAGGCCAGACTGGATTATACAGTGAGACCCTGTCTCAAAAAACAGAATAACTTAAAAAATAATACAAATAAATAAATAAAAATAACCCCTTCCTCGTCAAAGATGCTCCAGACATCTTTAGAGGGTGCCATCTCCCATGTCCCCACACATGGTCAGGAGACAGCATCTCCAGGCCAGGCTGTGCAGGGGCCCAGCGGGCAGCTGGCTCCGTCTCCTGTGGAGTCTTTGTGGCTGTGACTCCCCACAGAGGGATCGCAGTGTGGGGGAGCAGGAGTGGAAGTCAGGACGTTGTCTTCTCGTCTCTGTCCTGCTCCCATGATTTCCCAGGACAGGGCAGGGTGGGCAGGTGGCTGAAGAACCCCGAACTGGCCCTGTCCCTGTCCCTGTCCTTTGGCCCCACTGGCCGGCCCTGCCTCCAGCCCGGAAAACGTGCCGCTGAGCTAGCAGCCCCTTATCAGCAAGCCAGCCCTGCGGCTGCCTGATAGTGTCCGGTCCAGCCCGCCAGATCAGATCTCATTAGGGGCTCACAGCTCGGCCTCCCGGCTGCCCCTCATCCATCTTAGGGCACAGATGACAGCCGGGCCCGGGGGCTGATGTCCGGCAGGCGACAGGGTTAATGACACACGGGGGCAGAGGCCGGAGGGCAGGCAGCTCACACTGGCAGGAGGGGCGTCTGGGGAATCCAAGGTCCATTCCAGCTGGGCAGCCTGCAAGCGACAGCACCTGGGGGAGGGAGAGCCTGTGCTGTCCACCCCGGGGACGAAAGGTGGCCAGGCTCAGCCATCTTGCAAGCAGATGGCAGGAGGAGAGCTCAGTGACCTGGAAAAAGGGGTGAGAAGCTCAGGCCAGGAGAAGGCCTAGAAAGCGGGGGCCCTGATAGTGTAGACTTAGCAAAAGAGCTGTCTCATATACACCTGGATGTTCTTTAGCAAGAGACACCATTTTGGCAGGCATGGTGGCCCATGCCAAAAATTTTAGCACTCGGGAAGCTGAGGCAGGAGGATCACTGCAAGGTTGAGGCCAGCCTGGGCTCCATAGTGAGTTCAAATCCAGCCTGAAATACACAGTGAGAGCCTGTCTGGAAAAAAAAGGCAAGCACAGTGGTACACACTTACAATCTCAGCACTTGGGAGGCTGAGTCAGGAGGATCACCTTGTATTTGAGGCCAGCCTGGGCTATACCGCAAAACTCTGCCTCAGAAAACCAAAACTACCTCAGTTGCCAGTATTGTGAAGCCAGGTGGTACGTGGGAGCACTGTGGTGAGGGTCCAGAGTGAATCTGTGACCCAGAAAAGTTCCTCAGTCTGTCGGAGCTGGATATCCTGTCTTGCAGTGTGGGTGTGGTTGCTGCCAGCTCCTGGAAGGACAGAGTCATGGGGCACAGAAAACACCCGCAGCACGGCCATTGCCTCTGACGCTGGTCCCTCAGCCCACGGCTCCTCCTGCAGTACCCCCCCCCAGAGCGGCCACCAGCCCAGTGTTGTCCTTTGAACCCCAGGGTGGGAGGGGGCTTGGGGACAATGTGGTGGCTCTGGGCCAGGGAGGGGTGAGTGGCCACAGCTGGGGCCCCAGGTGAGGGTCTCTGAATCCCAGAGACCCGTGTTGTGCCATGGCCTCCTGGATGAAGTTGCCTCAAGCCAGTCCAGAGGGCACCTGGAGACACTGGAAGGGTACCCTGACCAAGGCCAGCGAAGGAGCCGGCAGCACCAACGTCCTCCTGAGCAGACGGTGCTGACCCTGGCTGTGGCCTCCATTAGGCCCCAAGTCTCATGCGAAATGCACGGCCAGGCGGTGCCGAGGGGACAACACAGGGCAGGACTAGGGGACACGAGCCTGCGGGGACACTGAGCAGCCCATAAAGGCTGGGGGTGCCTGTCCTTGCCCGCCACTGCCATGGACCGCCTGTCCTGAGCCATGGGGACCCCTCCTTTAGGGCAACCTTCCTCAAGCCAGCCGCTGTGTGTGCTGCCAGGACCAGGGAGCCCCAGGCTCGTGGTGACCCAGCAGCATCTGCGCTCACAGAGCCTTGGTGGCGGGGAGACAGGGCAGAAGGACACTGTCCCTGCTTCCTCACGACGGACCACACTTGCCCAGATGAGAGAGGCGCCACCTTCCAGGCGAAGGTCGGCCTCCTTCGAAGTATGGCTGTCTGCGGCATCTGACTGCGGTGCAGGTCTCTGGTCTCGGTCACCAGATCCCTGGGTCCCCGCAGGGCTTCTCCTTGGGACCTTTCATACCACCTGCTGCAACACCACAGGGCAGGTGTTGGAGTTCTGTCCCCACTGGGGCCCCTGGCCTCCACCCTGGAAGGCAGCGTGGCCTAGCAGCAGGAGCCTGGGCCCAGGAGTCAGTCAGTTTGTAAAGCGGTGTCCCTGTTCCCCAGCTGTGTGACCCTGGGCCAGTTTCTTAATTTCTTAGAGCCTACGTTTCCAAAGTAGGATTAAATTAGCATCCTGTACTAGGGTAATAAGAATTCATTCAATCAGAGAGTACTAATGTAAGATAGCACAGCAACTGGCACATTAAAAGGGGTTAAAAATGGCCAGGGGGTCCCAGATGTGGTGGCGCACACCTGTAATCCCAGCACTTGGGAGGCTGAGGCAGGAGGATTGTTGCAAGTTTGAGACCAGCCTGGGCTACAAAGTGAGCTCAAAGTGAGCCTGAACTGCATAGCGAGACTGTCAAAAAGACAAAAAAAAAAAAAAAAAAAAAAAAAAAAAAAAAAAAAAAAAAGGCCAGGGGTAGCCAAGTGTGGTGTTGCTGGTCTATAATCCCAGCACTCTAGGAGGCTGAGTCCAGAGGATCTCAAATCTGAACACAGCCTTGACACTTTAGCAATTTGGGTGACATCCTGTCTCAAAATAAGATATTTGTTTAAGGGGTTAGGGATGGTGGGGTATGGCGGCACCTGTCTGTAATCCTAGCACTCAAGAGGCTGACTCAGGAGGCTCTGTTTGAGTGTGAAGGCAGTCTGGGCTACATGGCCAGCCTGGATTACACAGTGAGACTCTGTCTCAAAAAAAAAGAAAGAAGGAAAAAGAAAGTAAGCAAGTGAAAGGAATGACTTGGGAAGATTGTTCAGTGCTCAATCAGTACCACAAAGGAATAAAAGGCAAAGTGGAAAAGTAGGTTTTTATTTCATTTTTATTTGTTTGATTGAGACTGTTTCTTGTGTGTAGTGCAGGCTGGCCTCAAACTTGCAGTGATCCTCCTGCCTCAGCCTTCTGAGTGCTGGGACAATAGGTGTGTGCCACCATGGCTGGCTTTAAATTTTCTATTTTATAGGCGAGGGAAGTGAAAGGCAGGAAAGTGTGAAGTCCGGCTGGATCCTAGAGTGAAGGGACAGTCCCCAGGCCCTTCTGCCACCACACTACACCACACAGGTGAGGCCCTGCCCACATCCGGTTCCTGGGACAACAGCCTCTCCTCCCACGCCTCTCTCTGCCCCCCAGCTCCGCGGGGAAAGGTTTGCGGCCACTGGAAGAGCAGTGATCGGATCTTGGGCCCAGAACTCTGGATGATCATCTAACGCAGGCAGGGGCCAGTCCGTTCCTTATGCTGAGCGGCACTCCT